>JAVYIG010018274.1:0-21301 GCA_035222895.1 Strongylocentrotus droebachiensis
GCTTCAACGAAATGTTACTTTCAATGGCATGTTAGTTTGAATGCACCTGTTTAAAAACATAACAATCATTAAATCAGCATCAGAAAGTGTTAACAACTAAAAGCGAACCCGGTGATTGCAGTGAGGCAAAGTGGTCTCGTGGATAAGTAACCGCTAATTAGTAAGTGGAAGGTATCGGGTTCGATCCCCAGATAGTGTATTTTGTTTTAAAGCCCAAAAGGTCCTATGGTGAGAGGGGGAGCAGCTGAGTGTAGGAAAAAACTGTTAGGGAGCCCCTTTGGGGGGTCTTTTTTTTTTTGGGGGGGGGTCTTTTTTTTTCTTTTCTTTTTTCAAAAGCACAGTACATGTTAACAACTAAAAGTGAACCAGCTTCAACGAAATGTTACTTTCAATGGCATGTTAGTTTGAATGCACCTGTTTAAAAACATAACAATCATTAAATCAGCATCAGAAAGTGTTAACAACTAAAAGCGAAACAGGTAATCGCAGTGAGGCAAAGTGGTCTCGGGGATGAGCAACTGCTTGGTAAGTGGAAGGTATCGGGTTCGATCCCCCGCTAGTGTATTTTGTTTTAAAGCCCAAAAGGGCCTATGGTGAGAGGGGGAGCAGCTGAGTGTATGAAAAAACTGTTAGGGAGCCCCTTTGGGGGGTCTTTTTTTGGGGGGGGGGTCTTTTTTTTTTTTTTTTTTTTTTTTCAAAAGCACAGTGTTAACAACTAAGAGTGAACCAGGTAATCGCAGTGAGGCAAAGTGGTCTCGTGGATAAGCAACCGCCTAGTAAGTGGAAGGTATCGGGTTCGATCCCCAGCTAGTGTATTTTGTTTTAAAGCCCAAAAGGGCCTATGGTGAGGGGGAGCAGCTGAGTATAGGAAAAAACTGTTAGGGAGCCCCTTTGGGGGTCTTTTTTTTTGGGGGGGGGGTCTTTTTTTTTTGGGGGGGGGTCTTTTTTTTTTTTTTTAGCTGGCGGTCGTCAGCTAGCTGGCGGTCGTCAGCGTGGCCTGCGGCCGATAGCGTTAGCCCCAAAGCCATGTCCAATTTTTAAACTACCTAATTCAAGAGTCCCTTATTGCCAGGTTAAAAAGTTTTTTTTTACATTTTCAGTACTACTTTCTTCCTTTTATTCACTCTGTACACTCCCATGCTATCCTTTTCCAGTCTGTAAACAACTTTACAACATGAATTCAATGATGGGCAGGGTTTTACTTCTCATATGAAAACGCCTTAACTTCGCGAGGTGAAACAAAGGGTCTTTCAAATTCAAGTCTATTCAAGCCCAATCTGGGCTAACAACTGGCCTGCATACCCGAGCAGAATCACTTTATGCTCAACAAAGACACACAGTCTTGGGTAAAGAGGTCCATTTTAATTTTTTTAAATTTAGTTATATTTTTTCATTGACAGTATACTATTAAATATCAGGAATATTTGATGCTCTGTTTCAAATACAGTCCAGATTGCCGAGCAATGAATTATCTCCTGCTTCTTGTCCAAAAAACATATCTAACTGGTTTTTAAAACGGTATCATTTTACTTTCCATCTCCCAACATTATTTTGAACTGTCTTGAAC
Organism: Strongylocentrotus droebachiensis; assembly: GCA_035222895.1. Classification (NCBI taxonomy): domain Eukaryota; kingdom Metazoa; phylum Echinodermata; class Echinoidea; order Camarodonta; family Strongylocentrotidae; genus Strongylocentrotus; species Strongylocentrotus droebachiensis. The sequence continues at coordinate 1,568 of JAVYIG010018274.1, forward strand.
TTAAGTTGTTTTCCTTCCTTGAAATGACACTACAGCCAGTCTATTCTGTTCATGTAGGCGTATTGAAAGAACTTGTCCTCCATGCAGACAAGGAGAAAGAGCCATATTAAGTACCTTTAGGGACAATACATCAAAATAATACGGTCAATGTTGCAATGTCAGGAATGCTATTCCTACCTCTTTGGAAATCCTCGCAATAACAAAAGTATCCACTCAATGAAGGGAGTGCCCGTTCTTTTCTTCAATTCATCAATTGATGCCATGTTAGAAAGAGCTGAGTAGTTGTTACGTAAATATTCAAATATAGCCGATGCGAGCTATTAAAAAAAAAATGAATCGAATAGCCTGCATCTTTAATATGAATAACAATGAGCAGTGCCTAAATACAGCTGCACTGCAATTCTAAGTTAGCTTCAACGAAATGTTACTTTCAATGGCATGTTAGTTTGAATGCACCTGTTTCAAAACATAACAATCATTAAATCAGCATCAGAAAGTGTTAACAACTAAAAGCGAACCCGGTGATTGCAGTGAGGCAAAGTGGTCTCGTGGATAAGTAACCGCTAATTAGTAAGTGGAAGGTATCGGGTTCGATCCCCAGATAGTGTATTTTGTTTTAAAGCCCAAAAGGTCCTATGGTGAGAGGGGGAGCAGCTGAGTGTAGGAAAAAACTGTTAGGGAGCCCCTTTGGGGGGTCTTTTTTTTTTGGGGGGGGGGGGGTCTTTTTTTTTTCTTTTCTTTTTTCAAAAGCACAGTACGTGTTAACAACTAAAAGTGAACCAGCTTCAACGAAATGTTACTTTCAATGGCATGTTAGTTTGAATGCACCTGTTTAAAAACATAACAATCATTAAATCAGCATCAGAAAGTGTTAACAACTAAAAGCGAACCCGGTGATTGCAGTGAGGCAAAGTGGTCTCGTGGATAAGTAACCGCTAATTAGTAAGTGGAAGGTATCGGGTTCGATCCCCAGATAGTGTATTTTGTTTTAAAGCCCAAAAGGTCCTATGGTGAGAGGGGGAGCAGCTGAGTGTAGGAAAAAACTGTTAGGGAGCCCCTTTGGGGGGTCTTTTTTTTGGGGGGGGGGGGGGGGGTCTTTTTTTTCTTTTCTTTTTTCAAAAGCACAGTACATGTTAACAACTAAAAGTGAACCAGCTTCAACGAAATGTTACTTTCAATGGCATGTTAGTTTGAATGCACCTGTTTAAAAACATAACAATCATTAAATCAGCATCAGAAAGTGTTAACAACTAAAAGCGAAACAGGTAATCGCAGTGAGGCAAAGTGGTCTCGGGGATGAGCAACTGCTTGGTAAGTGGAAGGTATCGGGTTCGATCCCCCGCTAGTGTATTTTGTTTTAAAGCCCAAAAGGGCCTATGGTGAGAGGGGGAGCAGCTGAGTGTATGAAAAAACTGTTAGGGAGCCCCTTTGGGGGGTCTTTTTTTTTGGGGGGGGGTCTTTTTTTTTTTTTTTTTTTTTTTTCAAAAGCACAGTGTTAACAACTAAGAGTGAACCAGGTAATCGCAGTGAGGCAAAGTGGTCTCGTGGATAAGCAACCGCCTAGTAAGTGGAAGGTATCGGGTTCGATCCCCAGCTAGTGTATTTTGTTTTAAAGCCCAAAAGGGCCTATGGTGAGGGGGAGCAGCTGAGTATAGGAAAAAACTGTTAGGGAGCCCCTTTGGGGGTCTTTTTTTTTGGGGGGGGGGGTCTTTTTTTTGGGGGGGGGGGGGTCTTTTTTTTTTTTTTTAGCTGGCGGTCGTCAGCTAGCTGGCGGTCGTCAGCGTGGCCTGCGGCCGATAGCGTTAGCCCCAAAGCCATGTCCAATTTTTAAACTACCTAATTCAAGAGTCCCTTATTGCCAGGTTAAAAAGTTTTTTTTTACATTTTCAGTACTACTTTCTTCCTTTTATTCACTCTGTACACTCCCATGCTATCCTTTTCCAGTCTGTAAACAACTTTACAACATGAATTCAATGATGGGCAGGGTTTTACTTCTCATATGAAAACGCCTTAACTTCGCGAGGTGAAACAAAGGGTCTTTCAAATTCAAGTCTATTCAAGCCCAATCTGGGCTAACAACTGGCCTGCATACCCGAGCAGAATCACTTTATGCTCAACAAAGACACACAGTCTTGGGTAAAGAGGTCCATTTTAATTTTTTTAAATTTAGTTATATTTTTTCATTGACAGTATACTATTAAATATCAGGAATATTTGATGCTCTGTTTCAAATACAGTCCAGATTGCCGAGCAATGAATTATCTCCTGCTTCTTGTCCAAAAAACATATCTAACTGGTTTTTAAAACGGTATCATTTTACTTTCCATCTCCCAACATTATTTTGAACTGTCTTGAACTTAAGTTGTTTTCCTTCCTTGAAATGACACTACAGCCAGTCTATTCTGTTCATGTAGGCGTATTGAAAGAACTTGTCCTCCATGCAGACAAGGAGAAAGAGCCATATTAAGTACCTTTAGGGACAATACATCAAAATAATACGGTCAATGTTGCAATGTCAGGAATGCTATTCCTACCTCTTTGGAAATCCTCGCAATAACAAAAGTATCCACTCAATGAAGGGAGTGCCCGTTCTTTTCTTCAATTCATCAATTGATGCCATGTTAGAAAGAGCTGAGTAGTTGTTACGTAAATATTCAAATATAGCCGATGCGAGCTATTAAAAAAAAAATGAATCGAATAGCCTGCATCTTTAATATGAATAACAATGAGCAGTGCCTAAATACAGCTGCACTGCAATTCTAAGTTAGCTTTGTTGCTGCCGCAGGATCAAAATAACTCAACGTTGAAACGGATGTTCATTTTCTGGTGACGAATGTCTTTATTTGACTGAACGATTGTCAAAACAAAGTAACAGTGATGAACAGTGCCGTGAAAACTGTGAACATAAAAAGTATAAAATAGCACAGAATAATAAATACCGTGCGAAAGATACAAATATATGTACACAAGTAAATATACAGATTACTTGTCAATTTAAAGAGTTGATAAACCAGATAGATGTTCTTAACGAGAGTTGTTCATACAGATATGATTTGTCAGAATGAGTATAAAAAGGGTTCATGATAAAACATTTATGATATGAGCTACAAGTCTCTTACGAGAAATTTGATAAACATGCATTAAGAGCATACTAGTTAAGACTATGAATATAAAAACAAGTTTTATATGCTACTGATTTACAGAGAATTCTTATTCATGAATAATTACTCAAACATGAAATATTCAAATGGCTTTCCATAATTTAGCGTTAGATGTAAACAATCTCACGTGTGCGGAAAACTAGCTCACTGAACGCTACTAATCACAACATGAAAAAACACTTATAATGTATCAAAATTACAAACTGATAGATCATGTAAGTAATATGAAATTGTTCTAAATACATTTCTGCCATAACATACCTCGTTGGCAGGACTTTTCCATCCTTGGGCAGCAAAATATACTTTGAAACTTTGGCGTTTCTTGAAGACCCCACAAAACACGTATTGCTTGGGCCAGGTCGTAATTCAGAAAAGCCAAGGGTCAACGCGTTCACCGAACTTATCGGCACACGGATATCAAATAATTTGTCCAACTGGAATTTTACTTAAAACAACCAACGATTTAGTTTTGACAGAATTTACCAATGTTATTCGCATTTCAATGAACATTACTTTACATTTCAGTACATAATTAATGATAATAACTTATTTCTTATGCTTGAATGTATGGAACTATTTTCTCGTGCGTACTAAAAATGTGTTTGTAGGCCTTTTATTGACATTGACCCGCGCTAGGCATGCGCTGTAAATCTTTCTTAAGTAACAAAGAGAAATTACTTAAAGGGCGATGCACATGTAAAATAGGTGGTGCTATGAACAAAAATTAAAAATACTAATGACAAATTCTGGCGGCAGCCACACTCCCACCCAAATCATCTAACTGATTTTTCAAACAACAAAACTATCTATTTAAAACAAAACAAGGAATTGACCGACTTGCAAAATTTATAAATACAAATGGTCTTCCCCAAATTGAGAAAATATTTCTTAGAATGTCAGGGCAGGATGAAAGTCCAGGTTAGTCAAAGCCATTTGTCTGGGTAAAAGTGAATGTCAGCTATTAAAGTCAAGCTTAGTCTTCAATCGCCTTGTCGGTGCTGCGGATCAAAACTACCAGTTTGTGTACTGGCCTTTCAAGAGTTGTCCTCTTATTTACTGGCTTACCTTTTTTGTCCAAGTCTGGGGTCGCCATGAGAAGTCGCACCTTCCGGACTAGACCATCATCACTGGACATTGTTTCCATGACCCTCGCAACTCTCCAATCTGTCCGACAAATGGCTTCATCTTTCAAGAGTACTATGTCGTCTACGTGCACATTGGTCTTCTTTTCAGTCCAAGTTTTTCTTGGTTGAAGCGTGTGCAGGTACTCCTTCTGCCATCGTGTCCAGAACAACTGTGTCAAGTATTGGACTCGACGCCATCTTTTGCGGAGATAGATGTCCTCCCTTTCAAAGCTTCCAGGTGGAGGCAGTATAAGACCGGATTTCATGGTCAGAACATGATTGGGAGTCAACGGAAGAGGACCATCAGGACTTTCCAGGTTATCCACACTCAATGGACGGCTGTTTACGATAGCCATGGCCTCATAGAGAAATGTCCGTAGAGAGGAGACATTCAACTGCGTTCCGCACTGTTCCAATAATCCATTGAGAACATTGCGCACATTTCTTATTTGTCTCTCCCATACACCTCCCATATGGCTAGAGGAAGGAGGATTCATTTTGAACTCACAGTTCTGCTCCAGAAGATTGCGGGCGACATGGTCCGCATCCATCTCACGGAGAGCTTGTTTCAGTTCATGCTTGGCTCCAACAAAATTGGAGCCCTGGTCACACTGAATCCGCCTTACGTTTCCTCGAATAGCAATGAAACATCTCAGTCCGTTGATGAATGCATCGGATGACATGTCATCCAATACTTCCACATGAATGGCTCTCATTGCCATGCATGTCAGGATGAGGCCATAGCGCTTGAGCTCTTTGCGCCCTTCTTTGATTACAAATGGACCAAAACAGTCCAGACCGCAATAAGTGAAAGGGGGCGATGGCTCAAGTCGTTCACATGGAAGGTCAGCCATCTTCTGTCCACCCAACTTGCCTCTTAGTCTAATGCAATGGGTGCATGTGCCGATCAGAGATGAGACAATGCTTCTGCAACCGATGATCCAGTATCCACTTGATCTGATTGCGTTGATGGTCATATTTCTACCTTGGTGAGAAATCTTCGCATGATAGTGAAGTGCGACAAGCATGGAAAGTCTACTACCCTTCGGAAGGATAATAGGGTGCTTAACTCCATACACCATTTCAGACCTCTTCATGCGTCCTCCCACCCGTAGGAGGTCTTGTTTGTCAAGAAATGGATCTAATTGACTCAGGCGGCTAGATTTTGACACAGCATGTTTGTCAGATTTGATTTGCTGTCTTTCATCACAGAAGGCTTCTTTCTGGACAGCATGCAGGAGATTTCTCTCAGCGACTCTTTTGATCTCAACATCATCTATGTCATGTCCCTTGCGCCTGTAACAACACCTCACTAGTACAGCTACCGCTCTAATAGCGCTGTCCAACATGGCGAAGCGGTTCAACCTATCTTCAAATGACGTAAAGGTTGAAATCTTGGTCTTTGACATTACTGTATGTACTGTCGAAGACTTCACTTCAACGTCGTCAGGAGAAACCTCTAGTGTGACATCTTGCTTAGCAACTTCACTTTCCCAAAGGAAGTCTGGTCCTCCTAACCAGTTTGACGAAAGAAGTTCCTCTGTTGTCAGTCCACGTGATGCGTAGTCAGCTGGATTATCACCGCTAGTAACATAATTCCACTGACTACAACTTGTGGTTCTCAGAATACAATCCACTCTGTTCGCAACGAACATGTGGAAGCGCTTAGACTGGTTGTACAGGTAACCCAGAACAACCTTGGAGTCGGTCCAGAAGATATTCTTGACTGAGCTGTAGTCTAGCTCCTTATTCAGTATTTTTGCAACCTTGGCCGATAAGGTTGCTGCCTGAAGCTCCAGTCTGGGGACGGTAGACTGCTTGAGCGGTGCTACTCTCGCCTTTGCCATGGCAAGAGAGCAGTGGACTTGTCCCCTTTGATTTCGTAATCTGACATATGAACATTGTCCATATCCAGATAATGAGGCATCTGAGAAGTGGTGCAATTCCACTTCCTCAGCCTCTCCGAAATCTTTGGGCTGGAAGCAGCGAGGAATCTTTGCAGTTTCTAGCTTCAGGATCTCCTGTCTCCATATTTCCCATCTTGTCCGAAGATAGTCAGGAACGGGATGATCCCAATCCATCTTTTGTTTGCACATTTCCTGCAGAATCATTCTGCCAGCAAGAACAACTGGTGCAATGAGACCAAGGGGATCATATACAGACGCAACTGTAGCTAGAATACCTCGTCGAGTGAGGGGTTGATCCTTCAGAGTAAGTCGGAAGCAGAACTCATCAGAACTGACGCACCACTGAAGCCCAAGAGCTCTTTCGATTGGTGAGGTTTGTTCACCTAGCTGAACACTTGCATTCGTGACAGTGGCACGTTCCGATTTTGGAATGGTGCTGGTTACGTCCTTGCTATTGCACACAAATTTGTGCAGACGTAGATTGCCTTTAGCACACATTTGAGTTGCATCCTTGATTAGCACAGCTGCTTCCTGTTCAGAAGACATGCTTTTTAGGCCATCATCGACATAAAAGTTCCTCTTGAGGAAGTTGGCTGCACGGTCACCGAGTTTCTTGTGGTCCTCCGCAATCTGTTTTAAGCCAAAGTTGGCACAGCCCGGAGATGAGGTTGCCCCAAAGAGGTGGACCTTCATCCTATGATCTACTGGGGTCTTGGAGAGATCCCCATCCTCCCACCACAAGAAACGCAGATAGTTTTGATGTGGATCTGCAACCTTAAACTGGTGGTACATCTTCTCCACATCGCACATGAATGCCACAGGACCTTGGCGAAATCTCAACAGGACACCGATGAGAGGATTAATCAAGTCAGGGCCTTGCAGGAGATGGTCATTGAGGCTTGTCCCAAGATACCTGGCGCTACAATCGAATACAACCCTGACCTTGCCAGGCTTCTTAGGGTGATATACCCCATGGTGAGGAATATACCACAAGCCTTTGTCACTACTATCACCGACCATCTCTGCATCACCGCGTGCCAAGATCTCCTTCATGAATACCTTGTAGTGACTGTGATATTCAGGTTTCTTCAGGAACTGTTTCTTGAGACCTGCTAATCGACCCAAAGCAGCCTGTCGATTGTTCGGAAGAGATGGCGGTCCTTTCTTGAATGGAAGAGGCATCTCATAGAACCCATCCTCTCTCTGGCGTAAACCTTCGGTGACAACTTGAATGAATTTTTTGTCATTTTGTGACATTGCATCAGCTTGTTCAGCTTCTTGGAAGTCCCTTTCCATGAGCTGAAGGAAATCCGATGCAGTCGCTTCCTTTAAGGGAGACTGGTAAGCGAATGTCACCTTCTTGATATCGATCGGGGCCTCTACCTTCATGCTGACTGTCCTGTATGTGTGGCCAAACGAATCGAAGCTGTTGGACAAGTCAGACTGACCTCCAACAATACTCCAACCAAGGTCTGTTTGGACAGCATACGGCTCACCATTTTGGCCTCGGACTGACGTCAGAGGAGCAAGGGCCTGTGCACAATTGTAGCCAATCAGAAGACCGACAGGACAGTCTTGTTTTGGCGCTATCATATCCTGCACACACACGAGATGAGGCCACTTGGAGGCAGTTTCTGGAGTCGGGATATGACTGTCGTCCAGAGGGATAGACTGCCTAGTAAATGTGGAGGGTAGACGAATTTTCTCCGAGGAATAAAAACCTCTGACACGAAGATTGTCATACTTGAAGGTTGAGATCGATATCTCATCTGTCAAAGTTGTCAACGACAATGTGGCAGGCTGGGATTGTACATCCAGGTCTTGGCCGACATCTTCGGAAAGGAAGGTGGTGTTTGACATGGAGTCTAGTAGTGCATACACTAGAACGTCCTTGTCAGGCCTCTCTGTACTAGAAAGGTACACAGGCACAATCATTGATGTAAGGTCACTACGTTCATCGCCTTGTACTTTGTGCGTTACAGCTTGAGGATTTGAGGTCGATGCGGTTTGAGCTTCCTTCGGTTGGCTTGATGCCAAGTTGGCCTTGTTCGAATCTCTTTGGTCCTCATGAAGGCAGCTTGGATGCCTTTTACTGCACTTCTTGCAGACCAGTCTGCTTTGGCAATATTTAGACATATGGCCTTTTTCAAGACAGCCATAGCAAAGTCTTTCATTTTTGATGAAATCCTTTCTCTGGGACATGTCTTTCCGAAGGAATTCCCGACAGTCATTCAGGGAATGATTTTGTCTCTTGCACAACAGACATTGCTTCTGTGAAGTTGAGCCAGACGTAGAGAGGGTTACCCGTTTTGAGACTGCGGTTTCCTGTTTTCTCTCTCTAGTCTTGCCAACATCCACAGTGAGCAGAGGATCATTAGCAATGTCTGCTTCGTTCCCAATGAAAGAAACGAAGTCAGCAAACCTAGGATAACAAAGTCGCTCCCTTTTTGTCTGTGCCACCGAGCGATTCCATCTATGGACGATATGATCTGGTAGTCGAGCAACCATTCGGTTGATCTCTCGTATATCATCCAGAATGTTGAGATCGACAATCTCAGCCTTGGCTACCAGACACTGTTGAAGGAAGTCTGCAAACCGCTGCAGCCCATTGTGATCCTTGCTGGTTATCTTGGGCCACACATCCAACTTTGTCCGAAAGGCTTCAGCAATAGCAAATGGATTGCCAAACCTCTTTTGAAGGGTGCTCTTTGCTTGCTCAAATGCATTTTCTGACCTCAGGAGAAAGTAGCCACTGACTGCCTCCTTTGCTGGACCACCAAGATACCTTCGAAGGTAGTGAATTTTTTCACCAGGAGGGATGCCTCTTCGCTCTACCAGAGTAGTGAAAGCCGACACCCAATCTGGATATTGGAGTGGGTCTCCAGTGAATATTGGCGGCTCCGGAACGGGTAGACGACTCTGAGCCAAGGCATCAGCGAGATCTAAAACTGGTGATCTTGGCTGGAACATCGGAGCTTGGGGATCAAGCACTACTTGCGCTTGCTGTGACACGATGGAGGCTGGTTCATCAATCAATTTGCTTTCTAACTTGGGAGATGCCCTTGGGATCACATCAGTTGGATTTGGCTGATCTTCGATCTTTTTGACAACAGTTTTACCTCTACGCGAGGATGAAGAAGAGACTGTGCTGGTTCCATCTTCTTCATCGTAGACTCTCATAATTGCTTCTTGTGCCTTGAGCTTGCCTTGTAGTCTTTCCTCTTCTAGTTGTCTTTTCAGCTCGGACATTTTGAAAACTACTTGCTTCCTCCTCATTTCTTCCTCAAGTTCCATTCTTTCGAGCTCCTTTTCCCGTTCATTTTGAAGCTTCTGGGCTGTAAGCTCTTCTTGTAATGCAGCGGCTTCTGCTGCGACTGCAACTCGTCGTGACGATCTGGAAGATGTCCTCGAGAGTCGTGATTGTGTTGAGTGCGCCAACCGAATTGATGGTTGTCTAGAAGAAGACATGTTGGATACCTTATCAATATCCGATAAGATATTACGAACAGAAATAGAAGATTCATCCATTGCCTCAATAACCTCATCATCAATGGAGTCTTCATTGAGCCCTTTTAGCTCAACAAATATCTCCTTCAAAGAATTGAGCCTAGCAGTAATGTCAAGCTTATTCACTGCTAAGCTATCACCATCAATGTTTTGAGACAATAAGCTATTTCGAGTAGATTGTATGATCGAATGCAAATCTATATGTTCAACAAAAAACTTACCTTGAAGGTCGTCTTCTTTATTCTGCAATGCTTTCTCTGTCAATTTGACAGGACGAGTGGAGCGGCGAAGTGTTTCAGGAGGTAAGTTAGTCGAGTCAGTAGTCAAGTTATTTTCAGTTGGTTGTTGCCCTTCCATATTGAACGATATATTTTTGAGGTAAATAAACCAACGAGAAAATCAGTATTTGAGATCAAATTTAAATAATCTTGACCGAAATTTGAAGTTTGAATTTGAATCAAAGTTTGGAAGTGAAATAGAAATGGGCGTGTGGGAGTGGGCTGGTAACAGCAAATGGCAGTAGCTGATAACAAATAGCAAAGATAACTGCTTTAACCCAAATCTCAATTCGGGCACGATAAAAACACAGCGCTACGCAGGACATACAATTCGATACATTCAAGCTTTGAAATAATAAAAATATCAAACGTAGCATAGAATTAATGATATTATCATGAATCCAAATCAATTCCAATATCAACAAGGTAACCCGATTTCTAATCAATTTCAAATTATTATGACCTTTTGTTCCCTTGTTCTTAAAGGAAAACACTATCGGTAATCAGTTTCTTTTTAGTTTAGAAATTTTTTCAATCTTAATAAGAAAATATCCTTTCAAATGAACTTGATCATGTTATTTTGTCTCAAAATCATCTATAAGTGCACACACAAGGTTATTCTTGATGAGATGTTACATACACATAACAAATTCTGTAAACTTATCTCCACTCGTTAGATAAGTATTTTAAGAAAATTATAATCTTAGTTGAAAATTTAAATCCCAAACATCATAAGGGAATCAAGTCTTATGTTGTTTTAAATTACGTTATCCAAACAAATCAGAATAAATAGCTGTTACAATTCTGGGATAAGAACCAAGACTCTGTTAGAGATCTTAAAGGTTTTAAATCTGAAATTCTCTCGAGAAGTTGATATGCAAGCCTAAATCAATCTTTAGCTTGTTTATTGCTTAAGTTTCCAAACGAGAAATTTCAATCGCATATAAATGTTCTAGTGTTCTTTCTTTGATTTCAATCTTCAATTATTTTGATGAAAATGAACCTGACATCCTTGAGCGATGATCAACCTCCAAGCCGTTTGATTGCCCGTGTCTTGCCGAGTTCCTCGTCAGCTTCCTTAGTGGCCAGGTGAGGACGAATGCAGTTCCAGACATCACATCAAATATTTGGCTTGAGTAGTTGATCCAATTATGGATTTCTCAGGTGTCATGTCCATCCGAGTTTTCACTGTTGCTGCCGCAGGATCAAAATAACTCAACGTTGAAACGGATGTTCATTTTCTGGTGACGAATGTCTTTATTTGACTGAACGATTGTCAAAACAAAGTAACAGTGATGAACAGTGCCGTGAAAACTGTGAACATAAAAAGTATAAAATAGCACAGAATAATAAATACCGTGCGAAAGATACAAATATATGTACACAAGTAAATATACAGATTACTTGTCAATTTAAAGAGTTGATAAACCAGATAGATGTTCTTAACGAGAGTTGTTCATACAGATATGATTTGTCAGAATGAGTATAAAAAGGGTTCATGATAAAACATTTATGATATGAGCTACAAGTCTCTTACGAGAAATTTGATAAACATGCATTAAGAGCATACTAGTTAAGACTATGAATATAAAAACAAGTTTTATATGCTACTGATTTACAGAGAATTCTTATTCATGAATAATTACTCAAACATGAAATATTCAAATGGCTTTCCATAATTTAGCGTTAGATGTAAACAATCTCACGTGTGCGGAAAACTAGCTCACTGAACGCTACTAATCACAACATGAAAAAACACTTATAATGTATCAAAATTACAAACTGATAGATCATGTAAGTAATATGAAATTGTTCTAAATACATTTCTGCCATAACATACCTCGTTGGCAGGACTTTTCCATCCTTGGGCAGCAAAATATACTTTGAAACTTTGGCGTTTCTTGAAGACCCCACAAAACACGTATTGCTTGGGCCAGGTCGTAATTCAGAAAAGCCAAGGGTCAACGCGTTCACCGAACTTATCGGCACACGGATATCAAATAATTTGTCCAACTGGAATTTTACTTAAAACAACCAACGATTTAGTTTTGACAGAATTTACCAATGTTATTCGCATTTCAATGAACATTACTTTACATTTCAGTACATAATTAATGATAATAACTTATTTCTTATGCTTGAATGTATGGAACTATTTTCTCGTGCGTACTAAAAATGTGTTTGTAGGCCTTTTATTGACATTGACCCGCGCTAGGCATGCGCTGTAAATCTTTCTTAAGTAACAAAGAGAAATTACTTAAAGGGCGATGCACATGTAAAATAGGTGGTGCTATGAACAAAAATTAAAAATACTAATGACAAATTCTGGCGGCAGCCACAAGCTTCAACGAAATGTTACTTTCAATGGCATGTTAGTTTGAATGCACCTGTTTCAAAACATAACAATCATTAAATCAGCATCAGAAAGTGTTAACAACTAAAAGCGAACCCGGTGATTGCAGTGAGGCAAAGTGGTCTCGTGGATAAGTAACCGCTAATTAGTAAGTGGAAGGTATCGGGTTCGATCCCCAGATAGTGTATTTTGTTTTAAAGCCCAAAAGGTCCTATGGTGAGAGGGGGAGCAGCTGAGTGTAGGAAAAAACTGTTAGGGAGCCCCTTTGGGGGGTCTTTTTTTTTGGGGGGGGGGGGTCTTTTTTTTTTCTTTTCTTTTTTCAAAAGCACAGTACGTGTTAACAACTAAAAGTGAACCAGCTTCAACGAAATGTTACTTTCAATGGCATGTTAGTTTGAATGCACCTGTTTAAAAACATAACAATCATTAAATCAGCATCAGAAAGTGTTAACAACTAAAAGCGAACCCGGTGATTGCAGTGAGGCAAAGTGGTCTCGTGGATAAGTAACCGCTAATTAGTAAGTGGAAGGTATCGGGTTCGATCCCCAGATAGTGTATTTTGTTTTAAAGCCCAAAAGGTCCTATGGTGAGAGGGGGAGCAGCTGAGTGTAGGAAAAAACTGTTAGGGAGCCCCTTTGGGGGGTCTTTTTTTTTGGGGGGGGGGGGTCTTTTTTTTTCTTTTCTTTTTTCAAAAGCACAGTACATGTTAACAACTAAAAGTGAACCAGCTTCAACGAAATGTTACTTTCAATGGCATGTTAGTTTGAATGCACCTGTTTAAAAACATAACAATCATTAAATCAGCATCAGAAAGTGTTAACAACTAAAAGCGAAACAGGTAATCGCAGTGAGGCAAAGTGGTCTCGGGGATGAGCAACTGCTTGGTAAGTGGAAGGTATCGGGTTCGATCCCCCGCTAGTGTATTTTGTTTTAAAGCCCAAAAGGGCCTATGGTGAGAGGGGGAGCAGCTGAGTGTATGAAAAAACTGTTAGGGAGCCCCTTTGGGGGGTCTTTTTTTTGGGGGGGGGTCTTTTTTTTTTTTTTTTTTTTTTTTCAAAAGCACAGTGTTAACAACTAAGAGTGAACCAGGTAATCGCAGTGAGGCAAAGTGGTCTCGTGGATAAGCAACCGCCTAGTAAGTGGAAGGTATCGGGTTCGATCCCCAGCTAGTGTATTTTGTTTTAAAGCCCAAAAGGGCCTATGGTGAGGGGGAGCAGCTGAGTATAGGAAAAAACTGTTAGGGAGCCCCTTTGGGGGTCTTTTTTTGGGGGGGGGGGGGGGTCTTTTTTTGGGGGGGGGGGGGGGGTCTTTTTTTTTTTTTTAGCTGGCGGTCGTCAGCTAGCTGGCGGTCGTCAGCGTGGCCTGCGGCCGATAGCGTTAGCCCCAAAGCCATGTCCAATTTTTAAACTACCTAATTCAAGAGTCCCTTATTGCCAGGTTAAAAAGTTTTTTTTTACATTTTCAGTACTACTTTCTTCCTTTTATTCACTCTGTACACTCCCATGCTATCCTTTTCCAGTCTGTAAACAACTTTACAACATGAATTCAATGATGGGCAGGGTTTTACTTCTCATATGAAAACGCCTTAACTTCGCGAGGTGAAACAAAGGGTCTTTCAAATTCAAGTCTATTCAAGCCCAATCTGGGCTAACAACTGGCCTGCATACCCGAGCAGATGCTCAACAAAGACACACAGTCTTGGGTAAAGAGGTCCATTTTAATTTTTTAAATTTAGTTATATTTTTTCATTGACAGTATACTATTAAATATCAGGAATATTTGATGCTCTGTTTCAAATACAGTCCAGATTGCCGAGCAATGAATTATCTCCTGCTTCTTGTCCAAAAAACATATCTAACTGGTTTTTAAAACGGTATCATTTTACTTTCCATCTCCCAACATTATTTTGAACTGTCTTGAACTTAAGTTGTTTCCTTCCTTGAAATGACACTACAGCCAGTCTATTCTGTTCATGTAGGCGTATTGAAAGAACTTGTCCTCCATGCAGACAAGGAGAAAGAGCCATATTAAGTACCTTTAGGGACAATACATCAAAATAATACGGTCAATGTTGCAATGTCAGGAATGCTATTCCTACCTCTTTGGAAATCCTCGCAATAACAAAAGTATCCACTCAATGAAGGGAGTGCCCGTTCTTTTCTTCAATTCATCAATTGATGCCATGTTAGAAAGAGCTGAGTAGTTGTTACGTAAATATTCAAATATAGCCGATGCGAGCTATTAAAAAAAAATGAATCGAATAGCCTGCATCTTTAATATGAATAACAATGAGCAGTGCCTAAATACAGCTGCACTGCAATTCTAGTTAGCTTCAACGAAATGTTACTTTCAATGGCATGTTAGTTTGAATGCACCTGTTTCAAAACATAACAATCATTAAATCAGCATCAGAAAGTGTTAACAACTAAAAGCGAACCCGGTGATTGCAGTGAGGCAAAGTGGTCTCGTGGATAAGTAACCGCTAATTAGTAAGTGGAAGGTATCGGGTTCGATCCCCAGATAGTGTATTTTGTTTTTAAAGCCCAAAAGGTCCTATGGTGAGAGGGGAGCAGCTGAGTGTAGGAAAAAACTGTTAGGGAGCCCCTTTGGGGGGTCTTTTTTTTTGGGGGGGGGGGGTCTTTTTTTTTTCTTTTCTTTTTTCAAAAGCACAGTACGTGTTAACAACTAAAAGTGAACCAGCTTCAACGAAATGTTACTTTCAATGGCATGTTAGTTTGAATGCACCTGTTTAAAAACATAACAATCATTAAATCAGCATCAGAAAGTGTTAACAACTAAAAGCGAACCCGGTGATTGCAGTGAGGCAAAGTGGTCTCGTGGATAAGTAACCGCTAATTAGTAAGTGGAAGGTATCGGGTTCGATCCCCAGATAGTGTATTTTGTTTTAAAGCCCAAAAGGTCCTATGGTGAGAGGGGGAGCAGCTGAGTGTAGGAAAAAACTGTTAGGGAGCCCCTTTGGGGGGTCTTTTTTTTTTGGGGGGGGGGTCTTTTTTTTTCTTTTCTTTTTTCAAAAGCACAGTACATGTTAACAACTAAAAGTGAACCAGCTTCAACGAAATGTTACTTTCAATGGCATGTTAGTTTGAATGCACCTGTTTAAAAACATAACAATCATTAAATCAGCATCAGAAAGTGTTAACAACTAAAAGCGAAACAGGTAATCGCAGTGAGGCAAAGTGGTCTCGGGGATGAGCAACTGCTTGGTAAGTGGAAGGTATCGGGTTCGATCCCCCGCTAGTGTATTTTGTTTTAAAGCCCAAAAGGGCCTATGGTGAGAGGGGGAGCAGCTGAGTGTATGAAAAAACTGTTAGGGAGCCCCTTTGGGGGGTCTTTTTTTGGGGGGGGGGTCTTTTTTTTTTTTTTTTTTTTTTTCAAAAGCACAGTGTTAACAACTAAGAGTGAACCAGGTAATCGCAGTGAGGCAAAGTGGTCTCGTGGATAAGCAACCGCCTAGTAAGTGGAAGGTATCGGGTTCGATCCCCAGCTAGTGTATTTTGTTTTAAAGCCCAAAAGGGCCTATGGTGAGGGGGAGCAGCTGAGTATAGGAAAAAACTGTTAGGGAGCCCCTTTGGGGGTCTTTTTTTTTTGGGGGGGGGGGTCTTTTTTTTTGGGGGGGGGGGGGGTCTTTTTTTTTTTTTTTAGCTGGCGGTCGTCAGCTAGCTGGCGGTCGTCAGCGTGGCCTGCGGCCGATAGCGTTAGCCCCAAAGCCATGTCCAATTTTTAAACTACCTAATTCAAGAGTCCCTTATTGCCAGGTTAAAAAGTTTTTTTTTACATTTTCAGTACTACTTTCTTCCTTTTATTCACTCTGTACACTCCCATGCTATCCTTTTCCAGTCTGTAAACAACTTTACAACATGAATTCAATGATGGGCAGGGTTTTACTTCTCATATGAAAACGCCTTAACTTCGCGAGGTGAAACAAAGGGTCTTTCAAATTCAAGTCTATTCAAGCCCAATCTGGGCTAACAACTGGCCTGCATACCCGAGCAGAATCACTTTATGCTCAACAAAGACACACAGTCTTGGGTAAAGAGGTCCATTTTAATTTTTTTAAATTTAGTTATATTTTTTCATTGACAGTATACTATTAAATATCAGGAATATTTGATGCTCTGTTTCAAATACAGTCCAGATTGCCGAGCAATGAATTATCTCCTGCTTCTTGTCCAAAAAACATATCTAACTGGTTTTTAAAACGGTATCATTTTACTTTCCATCTCCCAACATTATTTTGAACTGTCTTGAACTTAAGTTGTTTTCCTTCCTTGAAATGACACTACAGCCAGTCTATTCTGTTCATGTAGGCGTATTGAAAGAACTTGTCCTCCATGCAGACAAGGAGAAAGAGCCATATTAAGTACCTTTAGGGACAATACATCAAAATAATACGGTCAATGTTGCAATGTCAGGAATGCTATTCCTACCTCTTTGGAAATCCTCGCAATAACAAAAGTATCCACTCAATGAAGGGAGTGCCCGTTCTTTTCTTCAATTCATCAATTGATGCCATGTTAGAAAGAGCTGAGTAGTTGTTACGTAAATATTCAAATATAGCCGATGCGAGCTATTAAAAAAAAAATGAATCGAATAGCCTGCATCTTTAATATGAATAACAATGAGCAGTGCCTAAATACAGCTGCACTGCAATTCTAAGTTAGCTTCAACGAAATGTTACTTTCAATGGCATGTTAGTTTGAATGCACCTGTTTCAAAACATAACAATCATTAAATCAGCATCAGAAGTGTTAACAACTAAAAGCGAACCCGGTGATTGCAGTGAGGCAAAGTGGTCTCGTGGATAAGTAACCGCTAATTAGTAAGTGGAAGGTATCGGTTCGATCCCCAGATAGTGTATTTTGTTTTAAAGCCCAAAAGGTCCTATGGTGAGAGGGGGAGCAGCTGAGTGTAGGAAAAAACTGTTAGGGAGCCCCTTTGGGGGGTCTTTTTTTTGGGGGGGGGGGGGTCTTTTTTTTTTCTTTTCTTTTTCAAAAGCACAGTACGTGTTAACAACTAAAAGTGAACCAGCTTCAACGAAATGTTACTTTCAATGGCATGTTAGTTTGAATGCACCTGTTTAAAAACATAACAATCATTAAATCAGCATCAGAAAGTGTTAACAACTAAAAGCGAACCCGGTGATTGCAGTGAGGCAAAGTGGTCTCGTGGATAAGTAACCGCTAATTAGTAAGTGGAAGGTATCGGGTTCGATCCCCAGATAGTGTATTTTGTTTTAAAGCCCAAAAGGTCCTATGGTGAGAGGGGGAGCAGCTGAGTGTAGGAAAAAACTGTTAGGGAGCCCCTTTGGGGGGTCTTTTTTTTTGGGGGGGGGGGGTCTTTTTTTTTCTTTTCTTTTTTCAAAAGCACAGTACATGTTAACAACTAAAAGTGAACCAGCTTCAACGAAATGTTACTTTCAATGGCATGTTAGTTTGAATGCACCTGTTTAAAAAACATAACAATCATTAAATCAGCATCAGAAAGTGTTAACAACTAAAAGCGAAACAGGTAATCGCAGTGAGGCAAAGTGGTCTCGGGGATGAGCAACTGCTTGGTAAGTGGAAGGTATCGGGTTCGATCCCCCGCTAGTGTATTTTGTTTTAAAGCCCAAAAGGGCCTATGGTGAGAGGGGGAGCAGCTGAGTGTATGAAAAAACTGTTAGGGAGCCCCTTTGGGGGTCTTTTTTTTTGGGGGGGGGTCTTTTTTTTTTTTTTTTTTTTTTTTCAAAAGCACAGTGTTAACAACTAAGAGTGAACCAGGTAATCGCAGTGAGGCAAAGTGGTCTCGTGGATAAGCAACCGCCTAGTAAGTGGAAGGTATCGGGTTCGATCCCCAGCTAGTGTATTTTGTTTTAAAGCCCAAAAGGGCCTATGGTGAGGGGGAGCAGCTGAGTATAGGAAAAAACTGTTAGGGAGCCCCTTTGGGGGTCTTTTTTTTTGGGGGGGGGGGTCTTTTTTTTGGGGGGGGGGGGTCTTTTTTTTTTTTTTTAGCTGGCGGTCGTCAGCTAGCTGGCGGTCGTCAGCGTGGCCTGCGGCCGATAGCGTTAGCCCCAAAGCCATGTCCAATTTTTAAACTACCTAATTCAAGAGTCCCTTATTGCCAGGTTAAAAAGTTTTTTTTTTACATTTTCAGTACTACTTTCTTCCTTTTATTCACTCTGTACACTCCCATGCTATCCTTTTCCAGTCTGTAAACAACTTTACAACATGAATTCAATGATGGGCAGGGTTTTACTTCTCATATGAAAACGCCTTAACTTCGCGAGGTGAAACAAAGGGTCTTTCAAATTCAAGTCTATTCAAGCCCAATCTGGGCTAACAACTGGCCTGCATACCCGAGCAGAATCACTTTATGCTCAACAAAGACACACAGTCTTGGGTAAAGAGGTCCATTTTAATTTTTTTAAATTTAGTTATATTTTTTCATTGACAGTATACTATTAAATATCAGGAATATTTGATGCTCTGTTTCAAATACAGTCCAGATTGCCGAGCAATGAATTATCTCCTGCTTCTTGTCCAAAAAACATATCTAACTGGTTTTTAAAACGGTATCATTTTACTTTCCATCTCCCAACATTATTTTGAACTGTCTTGAACTTAAGTTGTTTTCCTTCCTTGAAATGACACTACAGCCAGTCTATTCTGTTCATGTAGGCGTATTGAAAGAACTTGTCCTCCATGCAGACAAGGAGAAAGAGCCATATTAAGTACCTTTAGGGACAATACATCAAATAATACGGTCAATGTTGCAATGTCAGGAATGCTATTCCTACCTCTTTGGAAATCCTCGCAATAACAAAAGTATCCACTCAATGAAGGGAGTGCCCGTTCTTTTCTTCAATTCATCAATTGATGCCATGTTAGAAAGAGCTGAGTAGTTGTTACGTAAATATTCAAATATAGCCGATGCGAGCTATTAAAAAAAAAATGAATCGAATAGCCTGCATCTTTAATATGAATAACAATGAGCAGTGCTAAATACAGCTGCACTGCAATTCTAAGTTAGCTTCAACGAAATGTTACTTTCAATGGCATGTTAGTTTGAATGCACCTGTTTCAAAACATAACAATCATTAAATCAGCATCAGAAAGTGTTAACAACTAAAAGCGAACCCGGTGATTGCAGTGAGGCAAAGTGGTCTCGTGGATAAGTAACCGCTAATTAGTAAGTGGAAGGTATCGGGTTCGATCCCCAGATAGTGTATTTTGTTTTAAAGCCCAAAAGGTCCTATGGTGAGAGGGGGAGCAGCTGAGTGTAGGAAAAAACTGTTAGGGAGCCCCTTTGGGGGGTCTTTTTTTTGGGGGGGGGGGGTCTTTTTTTTTCTTTTCTTTTTTCAAAAGCACAGTACGTGTTAACAACTAAAAGTGAACCAGCTTCAAC
>JAVYIG010018275.1:0-21299 GCA_035222895.1 Strongylocentrotus droebachiensis
GTACACGCAGTTAGACATACACATTATTCGCACTTGTAACTTAGGGCACTTTCTCTCACGTCCTCTATCACAATCCTCCCATAGGGTAGCGAGCAATCTAAAGGCACAATGACATGGATAAGTGTCTGAATAGAACCAGACAATGATTTCGTTCTTCAAGTTCTCAATCGCGCTATCTAAAGAAGATGTAAAAGTACCAATCACCATTTACACTTAACTACTGTAACTAATGTGTAACCAGACATGTATTACTGTAAGAATGAATCTGTCAGCCTAATGGTTCAGGTGAACAATAACAAGTAACACTTTATTAATAGATTTCAATTAACAGTGAGGCTTTCATGCCTAATTCCACGTTGACGTTATTCAACACGAAAATGTATGCAATGCAATTACTAAGTATAAGAGTTCAAATGTACATTATATACAGAGGTGTTGTCAACTTTTGTCAGACAACCAATAATTTACCTACATGTAAGTGATACTAACTTAATTGTATAGACTATAATAGTAGATGCAGTATTATGTTAAAGAGTTCTATAGGGACAGGTTTAAGATGTAACAATAATAGATTACTAGCAACTGAATTCCACTTCAAAGTGTACCTTTTCTTTCCTACTAAAAACATGAGAAGTAATTCTATTCCGGACTAAACACAACATAGCCACTTCATCTTACGGTCAATCTAGGCTGATCAACAGCCATCTAATAATTACTCTATTCCAAGTTCAAGTCCAAATACTTAACTGCCTTCCTTCTTATTGCCTAGGCATAATCAACTTATGGTATTCGGATTCACCACTCAACGGGTATTTTACTTACTGGTCTATCCACCCCTAATCTCGACATGGCAGCTCACTCTGTCGGCATAACCATGCGATCTTTAATCTTTAGGTCTTTACAACAGGTTATAGTCTCGAATTTCTAATTCCTATACCTATCGTTAACTTTCAGAATTTAACTACTCAGTTTTAAACGTACTTCAATCTTAAGACAACCGGTTTGTCTAGGGATTCATCCCTTGCTGTCTGTAAATTCAGTGCTAAACCTACACTTAACTGTCCACTATCGATAATTGTCACAACTTGTTATTAACTGTAATAAACTCTAAGTCATTTATATTCAATGTTAAACTGTACACATTTCAAGTGTCAGAGAGAGAGTGTGAGAGTGTGATTCACAACATATTTAGAGTAACTACTTAAATCTTATTTACATATAGGAGCAAAGGCATTGTTAAATTAAGTAAAAGACTACAGGCTGACTTTGTCCTCTGTACAGTTACATTAACGAGGCATCTAAAGATATCCTAAGTCAATCACTAATTATCTACAGTATATATTTACAGGTATAAAATAACATGTTTAAATTGTACAAGTAACCTAAGAGTTAAACGTAAACTAAATCTTAATGTTAAACTTAATCTAAAAGATGCCTCATAACTTATAAGGCCTGGTGACATATAACTATGTTACAGAGGCCCAAAGCCTCGCTTTCCAAAAGTTCATTATTGAAGTCGGGTTATACCTATTAAAATATAAAGATGTAACCACTAATGAATAACAAAGAATACATCTTACATGTCTATGGTCATACAAATAAACATGCCAAATTGATATAAGTCCAAATACTGCCGGCTCAAATACTGCCGGCTTAAATACTGCCGGCCCAAATACTGCCGGCTCAAATACTGCCAGCTTAAATACTGCCGGCTCAAATACTGCCGGCTCAAATACTGCCGGTGACACTAGCACAAATACTTCCAACTTGGCTAACATGACTTTGGCAATTTAGAAGGTACCAAAACTGTACATGTATATCACACACATCAACATCTGAGACAAAGTTAACCATACCCCTTTAACAATAACCAACCCAGCTAGCTGTCCAAAATATTGCCATTAGCGTTGGCACAAAAGTGCCAGAACAATACACACTGTGTGTGTGTATCCTACAATACGCATCCAAATTGCGCTAGCTTGACTGGCTTGGAGGCGGAACACACAAATTATGACATCACAGCTCTAAACAATGAACGCGTACAGTCAGTGACCCAATTCTCGGCCTCAATTTCGTGGCTTACGCTTGCAGACCCAAACAACTAACTTTTCCAAGTATGTAATACAAATTTGTCTCAGCAACAAAGATAAAAAAATACATTGGTTATAAAATAAGACTAAACATGGTAATTACCTGATGGCTTGGGGAGAAAACTGGGCAGAGAGAACAGAGAGAGCAGATGAGAGCAGAGATGAGAGCAGATGAGAGTGGAGCTAAGGGAGATTAACAGATCACCCCTCCTATTTATACTCTGGGTCTGCGTACGTGTAGTCTTAATTACGCGCAGCATAAAACAATGCTGATTGGTAATTAAGACTACGCGGTATGCGCTACTTACATCTTTCAAATCTTAATACATCGTGCATGTACATTTTCAAGAATAAACACTCGGGAAATACTTGTAGAAGTATCCCAATCAAATGGGTTCTATTTTAAAGGTTATTTACTGAGGAAACAAGACAAATAATTCTTGTCCTACCAGGACATAGGTAAGGATTCCCACAAGTAATTCTACCTCTGTTTGAAAGATCAAATCACTAACGTGACTTCCGTGAAACTGTGAAATAGGAGTCCCACACACAGAATATTATGTTTGTTTAAAGTACTAAAAATGGGGAAAGGACATTTTGGCTAAATCGCTACATTACCCCCGCCTTTCTAAGTTGCTGTCCCAGCAATCAATGGAAATTAAACAAGGCATACATGTATATAAACTTAACACTTCTTAACTACTAATTACAAATATACATGTATATACAGTACATAGCTATAGCATTTATTCTTCATAATCAAAATGAGTTGTGGTTGTCTTGATTTCGGCCCTTTTCTCTTGTCCATTAATATGATTGAAGGTTTCTGTAATTACAACAATGGATTTTATTTTTAGAATTCCATATTTGGACTTGGGTCTCGTAATCTTGATGGTTACTTCTTGTTCGTCCTTCTCTTCTTCTACTTGCTCGTCCTTCTCTTCTTCTACTTGCTCGTCCTTCTCTTCTTCTACTTGCTCGTCCTCTTCTTCTTCTACTTCCTTCCCTTGCATAACTATCTGTTTACGTGCTGCCGAGAAAATCGGAGGTATGGGTAGGGGCTGAATCAGAGTGGAACATGTATGGATGGGAGACGTCACTAGCGAATCATCAAAGTCATCCACAAAAGAAGACATACTACAATTTAAGTCCATCTCCAAATCTTGTAGCTCTTTCATTGTCAGCTTGATTGGGTCTGCAACAGGAACTTTGATCGTGAGCTTAGGGCATTTGGCAGCCAGTTCCCGCTCCTTAACTGCTATCTCCTCCCCCTCCCTGTTGGTTCCTCGCTTCCTCTTCTTCTCCTCTCCTTTCTCGAGTCTTTCCTGGTATGCCTCTGTGGCCTCCCCGAAAAGGCAGGATCTCGTCTCCGAGGCCGCCCTCCTCTCCTTACGGGTGTAGTGCCTTTTTAAGGCACCAAAGGACGCACTCTCATAAGCGCAATATTCGCACTTGTAAGTTAATGGGATCTGGTGGGTATTCTCAAGATGGATATGGAGGCTTGACTTGGTGGAAAAACCATTATGGCAGACTTTGCAGAGGTGCATCATCCTGAAAATTTATATAAAAGAAACATTTGTTGAAAACAGCAATAATTAAGAACTCTCATCATTATTCCTGGTATCTGTGGGGGGTACGCCTAATTCGTGCCGGATTCAATCGTCTAGTTTGCAGCCAGTTCCTTGGTGCTTCTCCATTATACCTTTTCAACCTATCATAGTGAACTACCTTGGGTTTGGACTTCTCTGACTTTTGGATACGGTACACAACATCAGATAACCGGTGAGTAACCAAGTACGGCCCTTCCCACTTGTACACTAACTTAGGGCAGATTCCTTTCTTTCTATGTACTCCAGACAACCAGACCCAATCTCCTACACTATATTTATTCAATACTGCATTTCGATCATACGTCTTGGTCTGCTTAGCCCCAGATAGTTTGAGTTTGTTTCTAGCCCTGTCATGAGCATCGTTTATCCGGTCCCTGAGTTGCTCCGCATAATCAGTGCTTTCGATCTTTTCCTCTCCAGGTTGATGTGATTCTATCAAGATGTCCACTGGTAGAGGCAGTTCACGACCCAACATCATCATGGCAGGTGACTCTCCGGTAGATTCCTGTATGGAGGAACGATAAGCCAGCATAGCAAAGGAAAGCTGTTCGTCCCAGTCTTTCTGATGACGACTGGGATCAATCAGCGTCCGCACCATGCTCATCAAGGTGAGATTAAATCTTTCTATAAATCCATCCCCTCTAGGATGTAGAGGACAGGTTCTTGTCTTCTTCATTCCGAGTAGCTGACAAATTCGTTGCATTAGTTTTGATTCGAAATTCCGTCCTTGATCGGTATGAATTTCTTTTGGGATCCCGTATCGACAGATGAATTCTTCCACGAACACTTTAGCCACTGTTCCAGCCTCCTGATTTGGAATGGCATAGGACTCGATCCACTTAGTAAAATAATCTCCTATTACCAACACATATCGATTTCCTCTATCAGTCACCGGCAGTGGTCCCATTATATCCATTGCCACTCTCTCTAGTGGAGCACCAACAACATATCGCTGAAGTGGGGCTCGGGGCTTCTTAGGGGGGTTCTTGGCTTGTGCACATACAGTACATTTCCTAATCCAGGACCGAACATCTGCCGGTAATCCTACCCAGTAGAATTTTCTCTGCACTTTATGGAGGGTTTTATTCACTCCAAGATGGGCTCCCGTCTTCGCATCATGTAAGTCAGCTAACACCAACGGCCGTAAAGTCTTTGGGAGAACGATTTTCCAGGTTACTTCCTTTCCATCGTCAGTCTCCCATCTTCTAACTAGAATCTCGTCTTTTATTACCAAGAGCTTCCAGTTCACCCAGTACGTTTTGATAGCTGAGGACTGCATAGACACATCTTTCCAGTCCGGCTTAGTCGGGGATTTCTCTTTCCACTTAAGTACGAAACTAATATCACCATCCTGTAGTTGTGCCTCCCTTATCTCCGCACTGGTAAATGAGGGCGACAGACTAATGGCTTCAATTTTCTCTTCCAGACCAGTCACATCTCCATGGAGTGGTTCCATATTACTTCATAACTCCACAGCACAAACTCTACGTTTCGAAATATATAAAAGAAATATATACATAATAACCATAACGTTGAAACTCCATAACAACTAACTTAATTCATCTAAATCTACTGCTTATCATTGCAGAGGTCATCCAGTCTACCACACTGCGAACAGGGACGTCGAGACAATCCATCTGCGTTTGAATGAACTCGCCCTGGTCGATGCTCTAAGGTAAGTCGATATTGACTAATCACTTCTAACCATCTAGCCACTTGGCCCTCTGGATTCTTAAAGTTCATAAGCCATCTCAAGGCGCCATGGTCGGTCCTAACCAGTACATCATGTCCATATAGGTAGTGACGGAAATGCTTCAAGAAGACAACAATGGCAAGTAGTTCTCTTCTCGTCACACAGTAGTTTTGCTCAACCTTGCTCAAGGTCCTACTTGCATATGCCACCACAACTTCTTTTCCCTCCTTCTCTTGTGACAGAACTGCTCCAATCCCATAGTTACTCGCATCAGTGTCCAGGACGAATGGTACCCCTATTTGTGGATACGCCAGGATGGGTGAAGTAGTTAGCCTTTCTTTCATTGTCTGAAATGCAGTCTCACATTCCGGAGTCCAGACAAAGGGTTGGTTCTTCTGTGTGAGGGCAGTCAGTGGTTTGACCACATCTGAGAACTTCTTTACAAACCGTCGGTAGTACGATGCCAAGCCCAGAAAGCTTCGAATATCTGTTGGGTTGGTAGGTGTAGGCCAGTTTCTTACTGAGTCAGTCTTTGCTGGGTCTGTGCTGATTCCATTGCTTGACACTACATGTCCTAGGTAGAGAACTTCTGTCTGAAACAGGTGACACTTTTTAGGCTTAAGTTTGAGTTTCGCATCCCTCAAACGAACTAACACCGCTTCTAGTCTCTCGATCACTATCTCGACCGTGGATCCAAACACGATAACATCGTCCAAGTAGATTAGGAGAGTTTTCCATTGTAGCCCTCTGAATATAGCTTCCATAAGCCGCTCAAAAGTTGACGGGGCATTACATAAGCCAAATGGCATAACCTCAAACTGAAAGAGTCCTCCCGGCACTACAAATGCCGACTTCAACTTTGCATCTTCGTCAAGTGGTACTTGCCAATAGCCTGCAGCTAAGTCCAGGGTACAAAAATATTTTGCACCTGCCAGGTAGTCGAGGGATTCGTCAATCCGGGGAAGGGGAAATGAGTCTTTTACTGTGTGTTTGTTGAGTGCTCTATAGTCCACACAGAACCTCTTTGATCCGTCTTTCTTTGAAACTAATACCACTGGTGAAGACCATGGGCTTGCTGAGGGTTTGATGATGCCTCTATCCAACATGTCTTGTATCTGTTTCTCAACCTCCTCTCTTTGTCCAATGGGGGAACGTCTTGGTCGTTGCCGGATTGGTGCTGGGCAAGTGGTGTGTATACCATGTGTCACTTTGTCGGTCCTCCCGATATCGTGATCACCTTGGGAGAATACATCTTGGTAGTCTGAGAGAAGTTTCTCTATCTTTGGATAATCTGATATGTTTGTGTTCTCTTTGGATTTCTCCAGAAGTTGATGAAGGAAATTAGGTACCGGATGCTCAATTGCTGAGGTATGATTGACGCGTTGTGACATCAAAGTTTCACCGGCTGAATCAGCACATCTAATTATCTCGCCATTGAGGAGAACTTCAAATCTGTCGCAGTGTATAACACTACCAGTCTGGAGGAGCACATCCATACCCAGAATGCCGTCATTTTGGATGTCAGCTACTACTACTGAGGTTTGGAGTTGAGATAGACCAATCTTCATAGTCAGGAAGACTGTTCCATAAACTGTAACCTCGGCTCCGTCAGCTTGTTTAAGTCTAATGTTTGTAGGAGAGAGTTGGTTGGTCCTTTGTATTTGCTTATACAGAGAATTAGAGAGAATGGTGACCATTGCCCCTGTGTCAATCAAAAGGTGAACATGAAGTTTTCCAATAGTAACTGGAACATACATTCCACGCCTTGCATCACTTAAAGTACAAACTAGTGGCGTGGTAGATGAAGACTCATGAGTTAAGCCCTTGGACCTTGATTTCCAGACCTCCTCTCGGTCCATCGAGATGGCCTTTGTCCGTTTCCCTGAGCCGGGTTGGGGCATTCTCGACTGTAATGTCCCTTCTCATGACAGTTGTAGCAAGTTACATCCTTAGACCTCTCCTTACTAGACGTATTCATATGTTGCATCATTCCCATGAGCTGTGCCAGGCTAGATTTCATCTCATTAATCTCCTTTCTTGTTTCATTGTCCATAGGTACTGCATTACCGCTGCTCTCTACAGCACGGACATGGCGAGGGGGACGGGAGCGTTCACGAGCTCGTTCAGCCTTCATGAAGGATTCAGACATCAAGCCAGCTTGAATTGCATCATTGAGGGTAACCGGATGTGAACGGAAGATTCCAGCCCTAATGTCGGCATCATCAATGGCGTCCGAGAAATGTCCCTTGGCTAGGCGTTCCCGAACTTCAGTGCTCAGCTCCGGATATGCCAGGCATGACATGTCACGAACAGCTTGACCAAGTTCCTGCAAAGTCTCCTTGGGTTGCCTTCGTCTCATCCTTAGCTCGAAGAGAAAGTTCTCCGCCTGATCGCCTGACCCAAAGCGTCTATCGAGATGATACACAAGTTCAGAGTACGACAGAATTTGTCCAGTTGGAATATTGTTCAGCACCTTCAGTGCAGAGCCTTGCAAACGTGTTGCCAGGAATTGTCCAGCGTCCACATCATTCCAGCGATTAAGCTGCATGCATACATCAAAATGCCTCTTGTAGTCAGTCCATGGGATCCTTCCAGCGAACTTGTCAGGAATTATGTCCTTAGTGGAAGTGTTTGTCCTCGGGTTCCGGCGTCTATTAAACGTCTCCGTGGATTGGTCACTATTGACGTAGGATGGATTGTGTTGGAATCCTTGTGTGGTGTAAACTTGCCTACGTCCCTCAGGGATAACCTCTTCATAGCTAGGGAGTTGGACTGCAATTTCTGGATCCTGGACATCTACCGCCCACCGTCTTGGAACATCTTGCCTCTCGAGTTCTGGTTCATGCTGAATATTATCGCCATGTTCAGAGCCTTGATTTTCGCGATCCATTTTCTGGATTAATTTGGAATATGTCAGATGTCACCAGTAAGCCTTTTACAATATACAAACTTTACTTTATACTAAATCTATTAATGACTTTGTGTTAAAGTATTTCATTAACACCTACAGTATGTTATAGCTAACTTTACTTAAACGTACTTGTAAGACATAACTACACAGTCTGGTTCACATTAGCTACTTAATGCTTAAGGTTTTTTCTGTCGTGTTTACAACAACGTAAACAACTCGCTGGTACTTTTACTTGCCAATTCACCTCAAAAATTCACTGGAGGAATACTCATCTCCAAATATTTGGAACTACAAGCTTTTCTCAAGTAAATGCGCCATTTTGTTCGAACGAAATCATCCCACCGCTGCCACCAATTGTGGCGAAATAGGGGGGGGGGGTTAATGATAAGACGATGATGATAGAAAGAAGAAGAGATAAGATAAGAGGGAGGAAGAATAGAAGGGGTGTAAGAGGAAGAGGGTGGGTGGTGTAATTCCCAATGAGAGAAAGAGGAGGGGGGTTTGCCTATTTACTTTGCCACCAAGATCAACTAAACTATCTCAACATCTAGTAAGCTGCCACCATCTAGTCTTTATTAAGAGCGCTAGATTCTCTTCTCTTTACAACTGGATAATGTTGTAAAGAGATAAATACCAGACCTGCTGGATCACACAAACGATAATTAATGGCTTAATTATTCACCAATCACAACCTTCTCGTTGGCTCATACGCGCCTCTTTAAATCAACACAATGCACTCAAGGGTCAACCTCTGACCTGAACCCTGGGCTCTCGTAACATTCGCGCCTTTTCGACTCATGCCACGAGCAGCCTGGCTCATCTTCACATCATTCATTACCACAAATAGCACATAGGATTTCTTCATTTAGGTGAGTTAAATCATCATCATTAGAACTGAATTATTCTCTATCAGTATACTCTGTAAGCATGATTTAATAATCCTAATATCTGTATCAGTCTCGTTCAACTCGAATTCTCTAATGATCTGTGTACAACACACAACACTGCAAACATGCGACAGGCACACGCGTTCTCCTGTACACGCAGTTAGACATACACATTATTCGCACTTGTAACTTAGGGCACTTTCTCTCACGTCCTCTATCACAATCCTCCCATAGGGTAGCGAGCAATCTAAAGGCACAATGACATGGATAAGTGTCTGAATAGAACCAGACAATGATTTCGTTCTTCAAGTTCTCAATCGCGCTATCTAAAGAAGATGTAAAAGTACCAATCACCATTTACACTTAACTACTGTAACTAATGTGTAACCAGACATGTATTACTGTAAGAATGAATCTGTCAGCCTAATGGTTCAGGTGAACAATAACAAGTAACACTTTATTAATAGATTTCAATTAACAGTGAGGCTTTCATGCCTAATTCCACGTTGACGTTATTCAACACGAAAATGTATGCAATGCAATTACTAAGTATAAGAGTTCAAATGTACATTATATACAGAGGTGTTGTCAACTTTTGTCAGACAACCAATAATTTACCTACATGTAAGTGATACTAACTTAATTGTATAGACTATAATAGTAGATGCAGTATTATGTTAAAGAGTTCTATAGGGACAGGTTTAAGATGTAACAATAATAGATTACTAGCAACTGAATTCCACTTCAAAGTGTACCTTTTCTTTCCTACTAAAAACATGAGAAGTAATTCTATTCCGGACTAAACACAACATAGCCACTTCATCTTACGGTCAATCTAGGCTGATCAACAGCCATCTAATAATTACTCTATTCCAAGTTCAAGTCCAAATACTTAACTGCCTTCCTTCTTATTGCCTAGGCATAATCAACTTATGGTATTCGGATTCACCACTCAACGGGTATTTTACTTACTGGTCTATCCACCCCTAATCTCGACATGGCAGCTCACTCTGTCGGCATAACCATGCGATCTTTAATCTTTAGGTCTTTACAACAGGTTATAGTCTCGAATTTCTAATTCCTATACCTATCGTTAACTTTCAGAATTTAACTACTCAGTTTTAAACGTACTTCAATCTTAAGACAACCGGTTTGTCTAGGGATTCATCCCTTGCTGTCTGTAAATTCAGTGCTAAACCTACACTTAACTGTCCACTATCGATAATTGTCACAACTTGTTATTAACTGTAATAAACTCTAAGTCATTTATATTCAATGTTAAACTGTACACATTTCAAGTGTCAGAGAGAGAGTGTGAGAGTGTGATTCACAACATATTTAGAGTAACTACTTAAATCTTATTTACATATAGGAGCAAAGGCATTGTTAAATTAAGTAAAAGACTACAGGCTGACTTTGTCCTCTGTACAGTTACATTAACGAGGCATCTAAAGATATCCTAAGTCAATCACTAATTATCTACAGTATATATTTACAGGTATAAAATAACATGTTTAAATTGTACAAGTAACCTAAGAGTTAAACGTAAACTAAATCTTAATGTTAAACTTAATCTAAAAGATGCCTCATAACTTATAAGGCCTGGTGACATATAACTATGTTACAGAGGCCCAAAGCCTCGCTTTCCAAAAGTTCATTATTGAAGTCGGGTTATACCTATTAAAATATAAAGATGTAACCACTAATGAATAACAAAGAATACATCTTACATGTCTATGGTCATACAAATAAACATGCCAAATTGATATAAGTCCAAATACTGCCGGCTCAAATACTGCCGGCTTAAATACTGCCGGCCCAAATACTGCCGGCTCAAATACTGCCAGCTTAAATACTGCCGGCTCAAATACTGCCGGTGTGGTAGGCGATTTGTTCCGGGTTCCGCGGAACAAATCGGCGCGCCGATTTGTTCCTCGGAACGAATCTACTGGATCGACTCGTTCGCAGATACGTTCGAAAGCCGCCGTTCTTATCCTACATTGGCCGAACGTTTCTGCTTATATAATCGCGTATATTTTTATTACTTGTGTCGAATAAACATGGTAAAAATAAATTTTAGCTTTATCTTGATACTTTTGTATTTATTGTTGGAATGAAAACCAATATTATTTTTTTTTAAATATTACTTAATGATAAGGTTTATAACCTCGTACGGAAGCGCGGTACGAAAAATAAATGAATAAATAACCACGCACGTGCACGTGCATACTCGGAATTTCGACAGTCATAAAAATGGCAGATAATCAATTTGTAGAGGAATGTACCAACATCGCAAGATTTCTTGCGGATGGAACTTATCCGGAATTAGGGATGAGCGTCAACAAGAAGAGGGGGCTGCGGAAGAAAGCAGCCACCTTCAAGCTGAGTTCGATTGATGGGCTCACAGAATTAGTTTATACAGGTAAGTTATGCATTGTGTTTCTGAAAAAAAATTCTTAGGTAATTATACCCTAGACCTCTAGATCTATATCTTGATATCACATAACTGAGTACGAGTGCGACTATGACTGTGTATGACTAGATCTACGAGGTCAACCTATCGATAGATCGACCTCGGAGTTGTAACCGAACTCAGTCAAATGGGTATAGGTCTAGGTCTAGGCCTAGTCATAGAACGTTAGATCTAGACTAGATCTAGGTCTAGAGGAATCTAGTAGATCTAACGTTTAACTTGGACCTCTATGATAATATGCTTATGCCTGGCTTCATAATGTATGGTGGCTTCTAAGGGATACGCAAACGCAAAATTTGACGTAGACCTATAGGCTACCTAGACTAGATCTAGGTCTAGATCTAGAGATCTAGATCTATGCAACAAAAAAGTGGATTTTCACGTCAAAGACGAGAAAATCCACAAAATTGACGTAGCCTAGGTCTAGACTAGATCTATATCTATGCAAGGGTTTTATTGTCTTTTTACGTCCAAGACGTGAAGAAGAAGAAAATCTGCGTCCAATTTCACGTCTGCGTGTCCGGGAGACGCAGACATGAATATCGGACGCAGATTTTTATGTCTGCGTGTCCCTTCAGGGCCATTGAGCACAGAAAAACGAAAAAAATTGCCTAGCAACAAATTTGTGGATTTTCACGTCTTTGACGTGAACATCCACTTTTTTTTTTTTGTTGCATAGATCTAGGTACACGTCAAATTTTGTTGCATAGACTATAGGCCTAGGTAGATCTAGACTATACGTCAAATTTGTGGATTTTCACGTCTTTGACGATCCACTTTTTTGTTGCATAGGTAGACCTAGATCTATACGTCAAATTTTGCGTTTGCGTGTCCCTTAGAAGCCACCATAATAATGGGTGTCTATTTTGCACTTGAAAATCATTTTATTTGAAATCCTTAACTCTTAAGTTAAGTCTAACGTTCATTGTTTAAAACTAGAAGTCTCAAGTAGATTTAGGCATTCCGGACAATGTCAGACTAGATCTAGGCTATATTTGATCAGTTTCATGCCATTCAATAAAGTAGTAAACATTCTGTTTATTCAGTTCCCAGATGTTAGTAATTTCATTCCATAAAGTAGTAAACATTCTGTTTATTCAGTCCCCAGATGTTAGTAATTTCATTCCCTAGTAATAAGTCTAATGGAGGTATAAACTTGTTCAGACTATACATAGGCCATTTGTATCTTGCGAGGGGGATGCTATGCTTTGTGTTTCCTTGTTTTCGTTCACATGCAGATCGAGCATCCGATCTAACACAATGAGAGTTACAGTAAAAATTCTTTCTTAAGAAATCCTCTCGTGAAGCATAAAGTTGTAATAACTATTGACGTAGCCTACATGTACCTTATGATATTGATTGAGAATTAGGCCATATTAAGTTTATTATAAGAAATTAGAAAGAAGATTGATAAGGTGGCTGAAGACGAGACCCAGGCGGCCGACGACTGGCTCCATTTAAGCTTTTTCTATTTTTCCTGTTGCCATGGAAATACTTTTACCATATTTGCCTATCTTAATATTAAGGAAGTATTTGTATCAATTTTTAGTACGGGGTACCAAAATCACACTTTTTTTGTTGTTTATTCAAGAAAAATCTTTGAAAAATGCTTAAGTGGCTGAACTTAACTGGCTCCCTTATCTCTAACTTTTCCTACAGATCTGGATCTACAATTGCATGTAGATCTATATCTGGACTCTAGATTGATTAAGTTTTATGTCTAGGGACTAGGGTCTGAATTAACTGTTTGTTGGATATTAGTTACATTGTTTTCCTGGGCATATATTTTCAGACTGATGTAACTTTACTGTAATTACTTAAATTTAATTCAATTCAAGGGCGAGGATGTGAAGAAAGACGGGTAATCCCAAGAAAAGAACAACAAAAGAAAATCCTGGCCGAGTTGCATGTCAACTCTGGAGGTAAGATACTGCCGAGATGAAAGTTTTTCATGAATGATTTTTACTCTTTAAAGGGGAAGTCCATGCTGAAATTAAGTTGGCTTTAATAAAAGCACAAGAACGAGAGAAACATTAGTGAAGTTTGACGTAAATCCATCAAAGGATAGCGAAGTTATGAATTTTTAAAGTTTTAATTTTTTGACGTCATTTGCGAGCTGCTCTCCCATATGTTGTGTTCTGTAATTTTCATAAATTGCCTATCGTTCATGGTTCTTGATGAAGGAATTTATTGTGGCGCGGGACGCAAAACACCTTCTCAACAAATGAGTCTCAATAGAAATTGCTGCCACCACATGATATAGGGACATGACCCCTGGATCAACTGAGGTTTCTCCAATTGATCCCAATCTAAATGGAAAACTACGTCACAATATGAATTGTCTTTCCTTGTGACGTAACAATACGAGACTGCAAGAGAGTTAATTATGCATAGAAAATGGGCGGAAAGGATTGCCGCTGATTGGCTAATAGTAATGCGTGTCTAGTATAATACCATTCAATCAGACACCATGCGCCCATGTTACAAAATAATTAGGAGCCATTCGTCTTAGTGTGCTCAAGAAAACCCGACAGAAATCACCAAGATGTTCCTCATGATGCATTCAGCTTCTTGAAGATTAAATAGGAACAAGTCAAGAAATACTGGTAATATTCTGTATTCTGATACTCTGTCTAATTGTTTATTCTGAATAATCTCTCTTCCATCATAGGCTTGTCGCTACTCATTCACATACCATTAGCACACGTGTATCAGTATTACACGATAACCACGTACAGAACTTAGGCATTTTCTCGCACATGCATACGTTCGCTCCACACTACTACTCAGGGATAGGTACCACAGAGTACTCACTTAGCCTCTCGCTGCATAGTCTTTAATAGTGCAAGTTGAAGGTCTTTAGAACCTACTTTGACGTAATTACACTGGGGTTGGGTCTCCCATGATCTCAGAGATTGAATACTAAAGGCCATAGAAATTTTGCACTTGTGATGGATGTACTACATGCCCTCAGGGCAAACATTATTTTCTAATAATTGATCAATTGTTTGTCAATGAGTGACAATGTAAATCTTATGAATGTTCCTCCCTCCTTTACTTTCACCCAAGCAAGGTTGAGGGGGAAAAGAGATTGATTTAGAAGCGTGCACAATACAAGTATGATTCTTCATGTATTATCATTAGTTTGGGTGTTTCCTCCTCTGTAGGGCATCTAGGAAGGGACAGAACGAGGCATGTCGTTGTGCAACGATTTTACTGGCCGGGGATCTCACATGATGTTGCCCAGTACATCAAATGCTGTGTCCCATGCCAAAAGGCAGCACCCTCCATAAAGCACAAGCAGCCTCTGCATCCAATTCCAGTGACTGGTGTGTGGGATCAGGTATGTGATGATGTGGAGAAAAAAAAATTCTGTCCAAATCCTAAATGTGATGAGAATTTTGACCCTATAATGAAGTCAGTTTTAAAACATTAAAAGGACTACCCCCCCCCCCTGTAGCACATGAAAACAAAATTCTTCATGCTTTCATAACTGTTTTTCATTTGAGTCCCACGCATCTTTTATCACCAAGTTTATGGAAATCAGATGTAGTGCTGTAAAGTCACATGACCTCATGTCTGTCAAAAAATGAAAAATTTATGGTTTTGTGTACAACATGAAAAATGCATAAGCCATAACTAATCTTTTATTTGCCCCTTTCTAAGACAAAATGATATTTCATACTTGTTTTAAAGGTACATGTAGTAGCCCTCATTTGCAAAACAGTACCAATTCTCAGAGTTGGCATGGAATTTGGATATGATCACAAAATATAATTTCAGTCGGCCTCTTATTTTGGTAAAAACAAATAATAATGTTACATCCTGTTCCTTCAGATTACCTCTTGTTGAGTAATTTTACCACCCTTGCTGCTATTGAAATCCTACACTGATTATTTTATGGACTCGCTTTACTTTAAAAATTGATCTTAACGTCCTTGTTTTCTCTCTTAAATTGAAAGTTTTGACAAAAGATGATAGGTGAGGTATGGTACTGTTATAACTTGTCTGTTAAAGTCATATTGGACTTGTTTCATTGGGCTTTGATTTTTGTGGGTTTGCAAATCACTATCTTTCATTTTTGAAGACAATTAATGGCATGTACCTCAAAGTGGAGAAACATTATAAATAGAATGTTTAAGGAAGTGTTAAGGGAGAGCTGTGCATGAATTTCTATACGAATGTCTAATGGTAGGTCCATGATTGGTGCATGACTTCAGATGAAAGTCAACTAGCCCCTCCCAATAAACAAATATGAAAAATTATAATAAAAAATGGGAAAGAAAATTAATTTGCAATTTTTTTAAAATTAATATATAAAATGGTGGTTGAGTCCAGTAATTAATGGTAATTGTGCATTCTTTAATGATACTTTTCCCCTCGTACTGTAAATTCATATAGATTGGAGTGGACTTAATAGGACCGCTATAATGAGTTATGAACAAAATATCTGTTATTATAGCAAATTATGAAATATCCAGGGCGATTGGGAGATTTGTGTGCTTGATCAGAATTAGATCAATATTTATCTACATGTACTTTTAAGTTCTGGATTTTCACTTATCTGCAGACTGGAATTTTTGTTTATTGTGATTATTTGCCCCATGCATAGGTGCCATTGTATTTGACATTACTCAATTCTGAACATTTTAGATTAGTCTGCATATTATGTCACTTTGCCACAGAATTATTCATCCCATATATGATGATTATTTGTGCAGATACATGTTCATCCTTTTCTAGCATAATCCCTGATCCCACAACCGAAATAGTAAATAACAAGCCAATGTGACTGCATCTCCTATATGCCTCTGCATGTCCTCTGTGACCTTTGACCTCATTACTAAAAAAATCAGATCTTGTTACTGTGGCAATCTCGTTAAGTTTGAAGCTTATATCCCAAGTGGTTCTGGAGATACCGCGATACCAAGGCCAATACCTGGAATTTCATAAGTTGCCCACTGTGACCTTTGACCTATCTTTATATATTTGAAAAATCTAATCAGATAGTCTTCCTATGGGGATATATACATACTATCATCAAGTTTGAAGTTTATATCTCGAGTGGTTCTTGAGATATCGCAATAATAGGAAAGTGGGACGGACGAATTAATGGACAGACCGAAAAAACAATGCCTCTGGCACCACCTTCATTGGCGGAGGCATAAAAATTGGGGGTGTGAAAATCCAGCTTCGTGGTATTTGCACCAACGTTTTGGGCTTGCAATTTAAACTTATCCAAAGTATGGCTGTAGAT
The DNA here is from genome assembly GCA_035222895.1 of Strongylocentrotus droebachiensis. Taxonomy (NCBI): domain Eukaryota; kingdom Metazoa; phylum Echinodermata; class Echinoidea; order Camarodonta; family Strongylocentrotidae; genus Strongylocentrotus; species Strongylocentrotus droebachiensis. The sequence goes on from JAVYIG010018275.1 coordinate 16,922, forward strand.
CTTAAATTTCTGTCCGTACCAAACCGTAAATATAATTTTTATAAATCTATTTAAAAAATTTGTTTCAGATTTGGATTTGTTGATCGTTTGATTACGGATCAAGGGAGAGAGTTCAACAACGAGTTGGTGGCTTCCCTTCTAAAGTTCAGCGGTACAAGGCACTGCGTTAGCAGTGCTTATCATCCCCAAACAAACGGGCTGGTTGAACGATTCAACCAGACTTTGATATGTGCACTACAGAAGGTGACAAATGAAGAGTGCAATGATTGGGATGAGAAGATTGATGCCGTTCTCTTTGCATACAGGACATCCCCCCAAGGGTCTACGCGCTACTCACCCTTTCAACTTATGTTCAACAGGTGATGAAGCAGCTGTAAATTGCTTTAAAGTTTAAGTGTAAATGTATGTTTAGTAGCTGACATCTTTTCATGAAACCTTTGCAACAAAATATACCTCTCGTCTTGAATCCACACAAATTTTCAGATTTTCCCCATTATTCCTCATATCTCTCATTGTCTCCTTCTGACCTTGACAAATGTGGTGTGAAATATATTTTCCCATGACATATTTTGAGCTCAGAAGGAGGTAAGACGCACTTTGAAAAATAATGGAAGAAATCTGAAAAATCGTGTACAAAACGGATGGAGAGTTGTCCAAAAAATCAGCCATTTTGAAGCAGTTTTGCCAATTTGAGGATCCCCATAGAAAGTACAACAAGACTTTTCAAACTCCCATAACTCTCTTATTTTATAACCGATTTTGATAAAACTTTTTTAAATTGCTCCTCTCATTTTACTCTTTCCTATGAGATTGATTCTCTCCTTGGGTTTTGGTTTCCTTTAAGTAAAGCACTAACCTACTGGTCATAAACGACTTTTTACCTCCACAGAGAACCACGTCTCCCCATAGATGTAGTGACCAGCTCCTCAACTATCTCAGCGCCCTCCCCTGAGGAAGTTGAACAAGTTTTTGTCAAGGTCCAGGCAATGAGCGATAAAATCAGGGATCATACCAAGATCAACGTGAAGGCGGCCCAGCAAAAACAAAAGAGGCATTATGATGAGAGGCATCATGTCAGCAAGGCAAGTTTTATATTCCTACACCCCACCAAAACTATTTGGAATACATATCTTTCTTACCTTTCTGTAATGTCCTTAATCACATGTTTAGGGCAAGATATTCAAATTTTTGCATGTTCATATACTATAAATGGAAGTCATGCATACTTTCTTACATCAGAAGAAATGAAAGCTATACTGAATAAGTGGTTATTCAGGCGAGTCAGACCTCGCGAAAATATCCACAATATAAGGCTGTTTATAGTACTTATAAAGAGAGTCGTGTTTATATATCCTAAAAAGGTTTTCTCTGAAGGAAGTTGGGTTCTGAAGAAGAACATGAGAAGAGACACCCGGCAAGGAGACAAGCTAACCTACAGGACGACAGGACCATTTATCATCGAGAAGTATGTGAGCAAAGGTGTCTACATACTGCGCAATCCTCTTACCGATACCCTTCTAAAACAGAAAGTGAATGGAAGCCACCTCATTCCTTTCAATAGAGGTAAGAATCTGGCAACATGACACAAAATGCTTCTTCCACATTTCTCAATTTCCATTCCGTTTGTTTTAGATAGCTACTGTGCATTGATTTTCAACCAATAATTTTAACATTTATTCCCCTTTATGTCTCATAAATTATACAAATTAATGACGGAAAATGCTTCTCCTGTATGTCTCTTCCGATTCTGATTCAGTTGGCTTTTTCCGATAGGGCAAGATGGGGGATTCAAAACTATACTTAACTTTGAAATGAATCAATTATGCATTCGAAATCCCTAATGCTTCTCCTTCATTTATTGACCAATTTTTTACTTTTTATTATTTCATCTTGTAGAGCTGAGTGAGCTGCACAGATTATGCATTCAGAAATTTAATCTTAAACATTAATTATGATAAATGCAAATTGCTTCTAAATTTACCCCGAAAAAAGCATCTTCTCTTTCATTTATTGACCAATTTTGATTATGTAGGTTATATCTACTAATTCTTTAATGAGATACATGTACACAAAAAGCTTACACAGAATTTTGACATTTTGCCTCAAACATTAATTATGGTAATTTATTCAAAATTTATTCAAAATTTCCTCATTTCCCAACCAATGAAATAGAGAAGGCCATTTTCCTGTCAATTGTGCATTGCATTTCTGTCAAATATATTCCATTTCCAACTTTGCAAGTAACCAGAATGGAGCAGCTGCTTGAATTAAAATGCATGAATTAACAATTGGCTTGTGTGATGTTTTTCTTCATATTTCAAAAGTTTTGCATGTGAAAAAGGGACCAATGCTGGTCCATGGCACAACCACAATGAACTAAAAACAATACCCTAGCTCCCCTGATTCATTCGATTTGCATTTGTTGGACGGAATATTTATTTTCAGATAGTGGTCTGAGTACAGACACGAGTACAAACAAGGATGTGAGTGATAACCTGCATGACAAAAAAAAATTATGTTCCTAATTAATTAATGATTCATGGTTGTTCAAAATTCACTTTTGAATTACTAACATTAAAAATTAAAATTACATTAATGTTTCATTCCACCACAGAGAAGTGTAGTGTATTTCATGTCATTTGCAAGGATGGCCCAATGACTGCATGCTCATTTGTCAGTCTGCATGAATTTTATGGTGTAGACATTTTTATGCCTCCGTTACGAAGTAGCCGAGGCATTATGTTTTTGGGTTGTCCGTCCGTCCGTACGTACGTACGTCCCGTTCTCGTGATCGCGTTATCTGAAGAACCGATTGATGGATTCCTGCAAAACTTTGGTCATGTATGTATCTTACAAAGCCGGTGAACTGATTAGATTTTGGGGTCACGAGGTCAAAGGTCAAAGGTCACAGGGCTCATTATGTATGCAAAAACAGCTCGTGATCGCGTTATCTGAAGAACCGATTGATGGATTCCTGCCAAACTTTGGTCATGTATGTATCTTACAGAGCCGATGAACTGATTAGATTTAGGGGTCATGAGGTCAAGGTCAAGGTCATGCGGCTCATTATGTATGGCAAAAATAGCTTGTGAACGCATTCTCATTAGAACTGACAGATGGATTACTATTTAACTCTGGAAATCTTGCAGAGCCAATGAACTGAGTAGATTTAGGGTCATGAGGTCAAAGATCAAAGGGTCATATATGTACATGAGAAATTGCTTGTAATCACGATATTCTGAGAACCTGTTAATGGATTACAATTGAACTTGAATTTGAAAAATTTCTTCTGTTTTGGTTTGTAAAATTGCTCTATGACGGAGGCATCATTTCGACTGCGCGCAGTTGAAGTTCCATCTAGTTATCATTTCATTTCTTTCTAATATATCAGTTCCTCTGTTGAGTTGAGGTTGCTGTCTTCAGCCATAAGACTAGTTGTAACCAAACTGTCAAAGGGGGGCCTTTCACCACTGCTTACCACTCTCGCGTTTATACTTTTCATAGCAAATACATGTAGCTCCTCTGCATTCCCACAAGTACAAAATAGACTGCCAGGTACACACCCAAGACCCCATTTTCCCCTTCTCATTTGCTCCTTAAATCCCCATTTTGGAACTGGCCTCTACACACCCCTGAATACAAATAAATTTGATAATTGGGGAATGCATATTTTGAGATGATTTCGGGTAGAGAGGATGTTGAGTAAGTAAGTGGAACGATCGTAGAGCCCCAACGACCATATTATGACGTCAGCATATTTATGTAAAATTGATTGTATCTCTGTAAATATTGATTGATTTTCTTCCAAATTTCGATATGTTGTTGCTCAGATAATTCTCTACAAGCTTAATAATAACCATTTTTCATTTTGATGACGTCATCAGAGTAAAAATTTCGATTAAAGGCCTCATGTCAGAAATTTCATAATTTGCGTGTTATGACTATAGAAGGTGAATTTCGTTCACATAATGAATCTACACTATATTGTTTTAAAACATTTTTAAACAGTATCTCGCTTATTTTTGCTCTATTTTGTCTCAAATTTGTGTTGACCAGCCCACCTATACTTGTTCCAAACAAGTATTATTTGTCTAGTTATTATTATTGGTGTTGTTTTTGTTGTTGTTCTAATTAATGTAATCATTATCATCATTCAAATTGTTTTACATACCTCATTTTAAGAATCTTTACTAATACAAGTGTCTTCTGATTGGTTAAAAGTGTAGTCATGTCCTTAACCATGCCTGTTAAGAAATTCATCGTTCAATTTTTCCCAGTCGCCCCGGTTTATATCCATTTTGTACCCGCCTGTAACGCATTTTGCCGCGATCCCCTTTGGTTTACCTGTGTTATTAATTTCCTCTGCGCGATGTGTAGC
>JAVYIG010018276.1:0-21297 GCA_035222895.1 Strongylocentrotus droebachiensis
TCGTTTAAAATATACCCCAACACTATAACACTAGTCCAGAATCTGGCCTATTTAATTTTGATCTCCACCACACCAACGCTACCTCCCCCTACTTACTTGCTACCAACCGAAGATGGCGTGATCATTAAGAGCCATCTATACACAGAGTTTGGCCAACCCGGTTCGAGTTGGACACAATATGGCGACTACTGCTTTGTTGGGCAAGCACAAAACAAAAGAATATACGCCATGTTGTGACCCAGTGAAACCAAGTTGGCCAAACTCTGTGTAGATGGCGCTGATAAGGACGCCCGGCGCCTGGTAATAACGCCATCTTCGGCGGCTTGAATCAAGTGTATAGGCAGTGGCGGATCCAGGGGGGGGGGGGCCGAGCCCCCTCCCCTAGCAAAAAAACAAAACAGGTAAAAACACCTTTTTTTTGTTTAAAAAGAAAAAAAAGAAGGTGGGCCCCTGGCGCTCAAGGGTGGGTGGAGGTTGAACAAAAAATAGCTGAGCGAAAAATCGGCCGGCGCGATTTTCAAATTTTCGGAGGCCCCCCCCCAAAAAAAAATTGTGCTCACTACTTGGTCAGAGCATGGTCAGAGCCTTGCAGCTCCGCGTGAGAAGTTATGGCAGGCGCGCCGGAAGCAGTTTGGGATTGGGGGGGGGGGGCAAACATTCCAGGGGGCTCATCTTCCAGGGGCAGTGACGTAATGAGCAAAAATGTTTGGAAGTGGGGTGGGGGCAGAAGAAAAATCTGCATCACCAACACTCTTACACTTTACATGCAGGCCCCGCGGAACGTTCAAAGTGGAGTATTAACGATCACGTAGAGCGTAAATTGGCGTGGGGTCCAGCTAGGGCCGAGCCTCAGCAGGGAGTCAAGGGGCTGAACCCCGGAAGCTCAGGGTTTTTAGGCATTAAATTACGGTCAGATAAGCATATTTAGATACCTTAATTATTTGTGACACTGGCAGGCCACTAATTGGCGAAGAGTCCAGGGAGCAGGGCCCCCGGAAGCTCAGGGGTTTTTGGTATTTAATTACGGTTAGATGAGCATCCAGGGGCCCTCTTTAAGGCCATTGACGCGATCCAGGGGCAGGGCCCCAGAAGCTCAGAGGATTTAATATGTAACTACGGTAAGATGAGTATCCAGGAACCGCCTTAGGGCCCTTGGTTGGGTCCAGGATGCAGAGCCCCCGGAAGCTCAGGGGTTTTAGGTATTTAATTACGGTCAGATTAGCATCCATGGGCCCGACTTAGGGCCCTTGGTGGGGTTCAGGGGGCAGAGCCCCGGAAGCCCTGGGGTTTTAGGTATTTAATTACGGTCAGATGAGCATCCACGGGACCGTTAGGGCCCTTGGTGGGGTCCAGGGGGCAGAGCCCCCGGAAGCTCTGAGGTGTTATTAATTACTGTCAGATGAGCATCCAGGGGACCGCCTTAGGGCCCTTGGTGGGGTCCAGGGGTCAGAGCACCCGAAAGCTCTGGGGTTTTAGGTATTTAATTACGCTCAGATGAGCATCCAAGGGATCGCTTTAGGGCCTTTGATGGGGTCCAGGGGTCAGAGCCCCCGGAAGCTCTGGGGTTTTAAGTATTTAATTACGGTCAGATGAGCATATTTTGATACTTCATTTGTGACATTGGCAGGTCACTTATTTGTTTTCTTCTCTCTTTCTTTCTTTTTCCCTGTAACATACTTTTTCAAAAAGCCCAGCCGTTTTGCAGACCATTACATAAAGGCTTCTAAATAAGCATATTTTTCGCCCGACTGTAAATTTGGGAATTTCTAATTTTTCAACAAACGCATAAAAAGGTATGACTTACAAAAAATATTGAGAAAAAAAATACCGGAAAATCATGTCATTTCAGCAACATTTGTAAATAACTGGTATCGAATAAGAAATAACCCCCCCCCCCCCCATCAGTACGCCAGCGTTTAGGGGCTCATGTCTTCTCATCCCTATAACAAAAAACAGACACGCTTTCCCATTCTCTCACGATATGTCCACGATATGCGCGTATCGCTATTATAAAAAACCTCCATTGATAAATATAGGTGGCATGCGCAATGTTTAAGAAATTTAATTCCTGTTAACTTTCCTTTTCTTTGAATGGAATTTTATATGTGATTTAATTCAGGTTTTTATTATTGTTATGTTTTTTGAGAGGTTTTTTTTTTTTTTTTTTTGGGGGGGGGGGGGGCAAAAATGCGTTCCCCCCCCCCCCCCCCACTTCCTTATGGTATTGGATTGCAGCTGTACTCTTCATCATTCTTATGTAATAGTGTAAACAAACTCTTACTGGGGCTCTGCTAGTTCAGATTCAGTCCGTTCTTTGTTTTTATTCTTTTATCACACCCATCAACCACATACACAGCGCGGTCTCTCCACTGATCGCGCGATCCACAAATTTTCGAATAAAAGGAATGGCTAGGTCTACTTTCAACGTTGAGGGTGTGTTATTTTATCAGCTGTTTGGCCGCGCGACACGGAAACGGTACAGAGGCTGGACTAGGGCTCTGCCTAAAAGGAAATGAGAAGTAGGAAATATATATTTTTCTTGTTTTAAGATATTTTCATGTCCAAACGTCACTCATAATTTAGATGAAGACCAATATGACAGTTAGAACGAAGCAAAATGACCCAGAATTGGTGATATAACAACATTAATTTTAACTCTGAAAACTAGTACTCTTTCTCCCTTCCTCTCTCCCTCTATCATCCCGTCAAGGAAGCTATCTTCTACCGCAGGCAGGGGCGTCGCCAAAGGGGGGGGGGGGGGTGTGGGGGTGCGACACCCCCCACCTGTCAGGATATCGTCGGTAAAATTGCGCTGCCGTCGGGAAAAAGAGAAAAGGGGGAGGGAAAAAAGAGAGGGAAAAAAAGAGAGGGAAAAAAAGAGAGGGAAAAAAGAGAGGGAAAAGAAGAGAGGGAAGAAAAGAGAGGGAAAAAAGAGAGGGAAAAGGAAAGAAAAGAAAAAAAGAAAAGGAAAAGAAAAGAAAGAAAGGAAAAGAAAGGAAAAGAAAGGAAAGAAAAGAGAAGAAAGAAAGAGATAAAAGAAAAAGAGGGAGGAGAGGAAAGAAAGAAAAAGAAAGAAAAGAAAGAAAAGGAAAAAAGAAGAAAAAAGAGTGAAAGGGAAACAAAAGAAACGGGGGTGAACGAGAGGAGAGAGAGGGGAGGTAAGAGTCTGAGAGAGGAGGAGTGGGAGTAAAAGAGAGAAGGGGGTTGTTGGGTGGAGTCGTCTCGTCGAGGGAGCAAGAAAGACACGGGTAAATATGTTGTTGTGTCGGGTCAGCTGTGTCGGTATTCTTGCTCGATCCTCGTGTACTATATCAATGCAGAAGTTTGAAGTCGGTGAGATGTGTATTGTCGGTCGGCCGACAAGTTTTTTTCCCTACGAACTGTGACTTCTTATCCGCTGTGACGACTTCGAGAGTGATTATACAATACTTGTTTTTTTTCGAAGTTTCACTTTCCTTTAATATCAGCTAAAGAAATCAGAGGTTTAAAAAGGTTCGGGGAAACTAAATTCAAACAAGGTTGAAGAGTCAATAACGGTACGACGAATCGTCTTCCTTTCTATATATTTTGATGAAACGCCAAAAATTCCGCGCTTCGCGCGGAAGGGGCAACTTCATTCATATGGAAACGTTTGCTTGTATTTGTCTCATAAAAGAAGTTGAACACAAACTGACTCCCAGACGGTGTTGAGTGCTCAGGGGTCACGGACCAGTGGCTTCACCAGGCAGGTAGTTCTATTATGTGAATGGGTAAATTAACTATTACAAAATGAGGGGACACATATTACATTTTACAATAGGGACACACATTGTTTTTATTGTGCAGAACATACTCTTTTATTGACTTACTTATTGCATGAAACTATAAAACCAAAATGCATTTTGTATTCTAACAATATGAGTACAAAAAATAACAGGTGAATGAAATGCATAAACACTACAAACACCTGGGGAGGAAGCATTCATAAATTTGAATAATTAGTTGATAAACGACTCCGATGAAACAATAAAACCAAAATGTAATTTGCGTTCTGGCAATTGGAGTACAAAGAATGATAGCAGGTGAATGAAATGCTTCAACAACACAAACACCTGGGAAGGAAGCATCCATAAATTTGAATAATTTAGTTGATAAACGACTCCGCATGTGAACGTTTGTTGGAGCAGAAAGCAGTGGATTCTTAACAACACGAACCCATTTAACAGAATGTCGGAACGTAAATTAAATTTGGCGCGGTTGGAAAATGCATCTTTCTACCTTGCGACTTTAATGGTACGATCCAGTAAATTAAAACAGTAAAATGGCTCTTATTAAATAAAACCCCAAACTTCAGTGATATCAGACAAAATATGTTATATCTTACTAATAATTAAAAAAGATGTATAAACATTGTGAAAGTGTAGCATTTTACGATAAAAGACACCGATTTAGCGAAGATGACGTCATTTATGCGCTTGCATCAGGGAATTCAAGGTCAAAAGGTCAATTCAGACCCTAATAAGTTATTGGTCAAGTCTTTTTGTTTCCTTTATTCCGACAAAATTATACAATCAATCAAAACAAGTTTAATACCAGAAGAGAGCTAATGATTAGTATTTTCATTAACCGCTTGCCCCAAAGTCGCTTGACCACAGTGAAACGAGTGAGAGCTTACGAGAGCGGCCAAAGTGTGATTGAAACTCGCTATTTGCTCTTCTCCAACGCAAAAAGGGACGACATTGTGCTGGATAAATGTATTTTTTCCGACAAAAGTACAGAAAATGTGCATATGGTCTTTTTATATTGTACTTAATGAAATGTTACCCGAGTGACTCCCGGGCGCCCCAATGCTGGAAAGAAACGCACATTTTAGGAAACTTCACTTTTTCATGGAAAAATGCTTATGTGTTCTATGCACGCAAGTCAGATTGAGCAGATGATACAACGTTTCCATATGTAGACGAGTCGAGAACGGTACGACGAATCGTTTTCTTTCTCTAATAATTTAAGGAAACGTCAAAGCGCCCGCGCTTCGCGCAAGAGTGGAAAACTGAATTCAGACAAATAGGGCTTATTCAAAGTCGAAAACGGTACAACGAATCGTATTCTTTCTCTAATAATTTGAGGAAACGTCAAAGTTTTCGCGCTTCGCGCGAGAGGGGGAAACTGAATTCAGATGAATAGTGCTTAATAAGATTCGAAAACGGTACGAGGAATCGTCTTCCTTTATTATATTGTGATGAAACGCCAAAAATTCCGCGCTTCGCGCGGAAGGGGGAAAACTTCATTTAGACGAGTCGAGAACGCTACGATGAATCGTCTTCTTTATCTAATAAGTTAAGGGGGAAACTTAATTCAGACAAAATTAATAAGACCTATTTAGAGTCGAAAACGGTACAACGAATCATGTTCTTTCTCTAATAATTTGAGGAAACGTCAAAGCTTTCGAGCTTCGCGCGAGAGGGGGAAACTGAATTCAGATGAATAGGGCTTGATAAAAGTCGAAAACGGTACGATGAATCGTCTTCCTTTCTCTAATAATTTAAGGAAACGTCAAAGCTTCCGCGCTTCGCGCGAAAGGGGAAAACTTCATGTAGACGAGTCGAGAACGGTAGAACGAATCGTCTTCTTTCTCTAATAATTTTAGGAAACGTCAAAGCTTCCGCGCTTCGCGCGAGAGGGGGAAACTGAATTCAGACAAAATTAATAGGGCTTATTTAGAGTCGAAAACGGTACAACGAATCGTGTTCTTTCATTAATAATATGAGGAAACGTCAAAGCTTTCGCGCTTCGCGCGAGAGGGGGAAACTGAATTCAGATGAATAGGGCTTAATAAGAGTCGAAAACGCTACGATGAATCGTCTTCCTTTCTCTATATTGTGATGAAACGCCCAAAATTCCGCGCTTCGCGCGAAAGGGGAAAACTTCATGTAGACGAGTCGAGAACGGTAGAACGAATCGTCTTCTTTCTCTAATAATTTTAGGAAACGTCAAAGCTTCCGCGCTTCGCGCGAGAGGGGGAAACTGAATTCAGACAAAATTAATAGGGCTTATTAAGAGTCGAAAACGGTACAACGAATCGTGTTCTTTCTCTAATAATATGAGGAAACGTCAAAGCTTTCGCGCTTCGCGCGAGAGGGGGGGAACTGAATTCAGATGAATAGGGCTTATTAAGAGTCGAAAACGGTACGACGAATCGTCTTCTTTCTCTAATAATTTAATAAAACGTCAAAACTTCCGCGCTTTGCGCGGGAGGGGGAAGCTTCATTCAGATAAGGATTAAGGGTCGAGAACAGTACACCGAATCGTCTGCTTTTTCTCATAATTTTATGAAACGTCAAAGCTTCCGCGCTTCGCGCGGGAGGAGGAGAAACAGAATTCAGACAAGGATTAAGAGTCGAGAACAGTACTCCGAATCGTCTGCTTTTTCTCATAATTTAATGAAACGTCAAAGCTTCCGCGCTTTGCGCGGGAAGGGGGGAAACTGAATTCAGAAAAGGATAAACAGTCGAGAACGGTACAGCAAATCGTCTTCTTTTTTATAATAATTTAATTAAACTTCAAAGCTTTCGCGCTTCGCGCGGGAGGGGGGGGGGGAAAACTTCATTCAGCCAAGGATTACCAGTCGAAAACGGTACAATTAATCGTCTTCTTTTCCTAATAATTTAAGGAAACGTCTAAGCTCCCGCGCTTCGCCCGGGAGGCCCATCACCCACACCCCCCTAATGAGCGCGCTCTTGCTCATTCTCTTGCTCACTACCGCCCCTCCCTTAAATAAGATCCTAGCTCCGCGCCTGCATTAAAATATATAGCTATGATGCTGACTAAATTGAAGAAATAATTCGTATATTTATGTCGTCGAGGAAAATGACAATTTTGCGCATATGCAAGTACTATAGATAGTCCATAGGAAAAACAATTTAGCCTTCGGCCCCAGGTTTATAGGGTTAAATTTATATATTGGACATTTAATTTTGTCGGTAATTGGTGGCTAGTTTTGTCGGTAATCGTTGGCCTCTACACCCCCCCCCCCCCCACTGAAAAAGGTCTAGCGACGCCCCTGACCGCAGGGGAATTACATTGTACAGCGCTTGTGTTTACTTTAGGCTTAGTGCAATCTCAGGTGTCAATTTTAAACGACAGATTTGCGTAATGGGTAAAGGGGCAATTATTAGAAAGAAAATGGGGGCACTATTCAGAAGGGCAAAAGCCACTTATTTGAAAGAAAAATGTGCACTTATCATACCCAAAAATGGGCTGACATCAGAGATGAAAAGGGGCACTTTTCAAAGTACAAGGGGCACCTATCAGATTAGGAAAGGGACACTTATCAGAGGTGAAAAGGGACACTTATGACAAGGGGAAGGGGCGCTTATTAGGAAGAAAATGGAACATTTTCCTACGTAAAATGGGCACTTTTGAGGTACTTGAAAAAAGCGAAGCCCTAGTTTTATTTCCCTTTTTCTTTATTACTTACTTCAATTTTATCTCTTTCTTTCTTACTTCCAATTCTTTATTTTTTTCCCTCTACTTATTATTATTATGTTTTGTTCATTTTTGATTAATTGAAACGCCCAGTAAAAATCATGTGGCATAGAGGGATTCAACTTATTTTGCACCCAAAATTTTCCTGTGAACTATCGTAATGTTTATTTTTCATCCCCCAAATCGGAATTTCATAGATTAAAAAAACAAAACAACATAACATCGACCAGGGGCGGCGATCCCGGGGGGGAGGCGGGGGGGACACGTCCCCCCCCCCCCCATCAATTTTTTTAGGGGGATCGTCCCGTCCCCCCTGAAAATTTGAAAAAGTGCACGCACAAAAATGATAGGGAGCTATAGGCTCCCTCGCATAATATCCTTCAAAATGTCCAAGTAAATATTGTAAAAAAGTGAAGTGTGAAAAAGGTATATTGCTTGTTATTTATACTATATAGTTTTGCTAAGGAATGTAATTTTGTTAATAGAAACAAACTTCAAAAACCTGTGAGGGGGTAGTCACTTCCGTCACCTTCATCCCTCTCGTTTACTATGCTCCCTCGCACTTGCGTACTGATTGGGGGGGGGGCAGTTCCCCCCCAAATAAAATTCAAACGTGGTTTATTTCTAATTCGATACCATTGATTTACAAATGTTGCTGAAATGGCATGATTTTTCCCTGAGCTTCCGGGGGCTCTGCCCCCTGGACCCCACCAAGGGCCCTAAGGCGGCCCCTGGATGCTCATCTGACCGTTATTAAATGCCTAAAACCCCTGAGCTTCCGGGGGCTCCGCTCTTTGACCCCCGCCGGGGTTTTGCCCCTGGACCCCACGTCAAGTTACGCTCCACTTGCTTCGCTCGCTTTGCTCTACCGGATCGTAAATACTTTAGCCCCCCCCCCCCACACTTTGAAAAACGTTCCGTGGGGCTGGCATGTAACATGTAAGAGTGGTGGTGATGCGAATTTTTGTTCTGCCCCCCCCCCCCAAATTAAAACGTTTTTGCTCATTACACCACTGCTCCCTCGTCTCTCGCACTTCGTCCCCCCCCCCCCCGGTCATGAAAAGAAATCGCCGCCCCTGACATCTGCACAGAACAGTTAATGACCTCCTATAGATAACAGGAAAACATGCGATATCCTGGCTCTACAAACCTCGTGATTATTTTCTTCTCACGTGAAATTCCCTAGTGAATATAATATTACCAGTGACAGGAGGAGGGGAAGGGCAGGGCCCTGTGGGAATGATTTTTGTTTTGGTCAAAAGGGGAGCTAAGGGCATAAGGCATGAGGAGCATAACTGACGTCCGAAAATTCCAGGTCAAGCGAAAACAGAACAAATCAACACAATTTTTTTTTTTTTTTAAATGTGAAAATTAAAAGAAATGATAACACAAACACCAAACCAACAAACAATGAAATATCACCTCGATCTTGGGGGGGGGGGGGGGGGGGGGGGAGTTGGAGCTGTGTAGCTCCTTGAAAAAAACATCCCGTCACCGCCGGCTAGCAGGCTCATGAGAAGAATGGGGAAGGTAGGACTCTGTGAGACCATGGACCTACTCCATGGTGAGACCCAAGCTTTTATATTCGTCACTACTCGACTACGATTGAACCACAGTCTTTTGGCACAAGAAAAAATAAAATAAAAAAAGAGGGTAAATTGCTTAAACACGTGAATCTATCGTTATTCCTAAATTATATATGGATTTTAAAATAAAACATGAACAAGAGGGATTTTGAATTATACATTGTGTATAAAAATGCTCACCCAAATTTGGTAATTCCTAATCTAAAATCCATAACCAATATGACTTTGATGAAAATTACCGATTGAATTTTCCTGCTGTCCCTTTCATACTGCCGGTGAAATTCACGCGCTGTGGCGAGCCCTGGCCGGAAGTGAAGAATTATTGCGCAATCGCTTGTTCGGTGCTTCACGAAACAACGTCTGCGATAAACAAAAATCCATTGTACTTTCATTACATTTGTTAGTAATCAGTTTAAAATATTGTTTTGTTCACCATTTGGTCTTATAAATATATAATTTTCAATAAATATATTATTATAACGATATAAATTAATTTGGATCTTTTTTACAAAGATTATCATTAATGTAAAATACAAATAAAATGAATCAATTTAAGCCCGCGCCCCATCTAGATAGCATGCAGCATTTTCAACAAAATGTCAACAAACACAGCTGGTTCCGAAAAAAGCGCGCGTACACTTCGACCTTTGACCATTTTCATCGGTGTTTGAATCGGTGTTTTCTCTCGAACCCATTCACAGCTATATGGTGGCTGTTTCATCGGAGTCACGGTCACACCGATAGAAAGAGAATTTAATCGCCTATTTCTCTTCTTTTCATCTGCTATTCTATCGGCTTTTCTCCTCTGTACCATTCATAGTGGCCGTTTCATCGGATGCGTCCGGATGCATCCGATGAAAATCAGGCCAGTTTGAAAGGGGTACTAGAGAGAGAGAGAGAGAGAGATGGGGAGAGAGGGGCAAAATGGGAAGGAGGGGAGAGGGAGAAAGAGAGAGAGAGAGAGAGAGAGAGAGTGAGAGAGAAAGAGAAAGGAAATATTGCCTCTCATGACAAAGCCTACGTATAGTCAGAACAAATTAATAATGGTCGTATTCCTCTAAATTAAATGTTATGACAATTCAGTTTATTTGGCAGCATAATTTGTGCTTAATTGTACAATAGGCCCCTATCAAGGTAAACACAATATCAAATTTAATAGCGAAATAAATCAAACTTACAAGGTATATACGTACATTTAAAAGAAGAAGGAAAAAAAAGACCGACCATTAAAGGTAAAGACCAGTTTTGGAAACGCTCTTCTCTCAAAAAAAATGAAATGGAAGCCCTCATTACCAATTATGTGAAAGAATATGTTTTGACTGATACGTGATGATACAAATTTTGCTAATTGATATATTTGGTAAATTATTATATCTATTGGGACCAAATAGATATCGCGCACGTGGTCGCTTAGTCCCATATACATCTTTCTGTGTACAGTGCTTGTAACTTTAACAAGACTGGGCCAAATTTCTTATCATTTTGATGATTCCGGAACCTTGCAGTACACACCAATACTTATATGCTAGATGATCAACCTTTTCTGATCGATTCCACAACGTTTCTTTCACAATGCAATCGCATGACCAGAACTGGTCTTTATCTTTGATCAGCAGGTATCACCCATGTATGTGCGCACACCCACAAGCACACACATGCACACAAGAGCAATACAAAAACTAGACATTGAATTCGTCACGGAGACGAATTAGGTGATCTGCCGCTTTGATCGAGACATGTAGAAACTCATTGGGAGATTTGGTCTTTTTAGAAAAATCCCCCGAACCCACAATGAAAATGAAATACATGAACTGATTGTTTAAATCATCTGGAATTAGATGTTAGTTTTTACTTTTAACACATGAATATTCATAACTGTGCAATAAATTTTTAGTGACAGGAAGAATAGTGAAAGCATTAATCCCTTGCTCTAGGTTCCCTTTAAACTCCAAAATAACGCCCTAATTGGAGGAAGCCAGCTGAGCACAGGAAACGTATTATTTTCCTGTTGAAAGAAAATGCTCTCTGTGCCCTTGTTCTACTGCATAAGCTGAAGAGAAAATTGTTCCTGCCATATCTGTGAAAGAAAACATTTTGCTAAAACTTGTAAACTGCTGGGTGGTTGGTCTTAACCTTGATTATTCTACAAATCAGACCACTAAAATTCCTTTTTCTTAAATAACTAATATTATTAAGCTAAATGATCTATTGTAGCCTAATAGATAAATATGTACAATAAATTAAAACGTATTCAAAGCTATTAAATGTGTACTTAAATCATCAATCATTAATCTGTTGATTAGAAATCAATTCATGCTCTATCCATGTATTTTCATAGTAAAATACATCTTCTATGTGGGTCTACTATGCCTAATTAGACTACTATCCCTTGCTTGACCAATGATATACGAGACATGCATGCTTGTCCGCAAGACTGAGCTTATCAGTGCCTGGTCACCGAGGTGCCACACAGTCTTTCTGGCTCGTAGAACAAGGTCCTGTTCACATTTATGGATGGAAAAACAAAGAATAACATAAGAAAAACAGAAAAAGAAAATGATAGAATAATAAAAAATTACAAAATATAGCAGAAGATGAGGCACTCTATTCGGTTGTACTGGGTGTATACATTAAGAAATAATATGTATATACATTCAAGTTTCCTTCGACTTCAGTTTCTAAATAACAGTTCCAAGTTCAATACACTCAGTTCACTGGCTTCAATGTTGTAAAATAACTATTAATTATGAAACATATAATCATGCTCTACAATTGTGCAATTTGTTAACGTTGGAAGAACGTAGGAATAAACTTTGTTTTGATTTCGCCATTAAATTAGAAAAGCATGATTTGGGTTCGTTATGGCTACCAAGTCAAAGAATTGTTAAATTTAATTTACGAAATGTACAGAAATATTCTCAATTTATTTGTAAAACCAGTCGCTTTAATAATAGCTCTATTCCCTATTTTGTTCGTATCTTAAACGATTATTATTCAAAAAAGTAAGCTTCATGTATTTTTGTATATGTTTATGTTTAATGATGTTGCCTATTATGTGTATAAATGTGTCTAGTATTTTTACCCTTTTATATGTCATTAATTTTATTTTATGTCAACATGTATAATGCTCAGTGTATTTTAAATATCATGATGTTTTTACCTTGTATAAATGACCTGCAATTCAGCTTCGGCTGCCAGAACGTCATATGAATAAACCCTTATTGAATTGAATTGAATTGAATTGAATGTAGGCCAATATCGGCAGGGGAAATAAAATCAATACATCGAATTATTATCATAATGGTATGTATTATTTCACGAAAAGTGAAATACAGATTACCACTTGTACCAAAGCATAAGTTATACAAAACAGATATAGATACAAACATATAATATACAAAATACTTCATAACTAATGTCATTACTTTTTACATAACATGCTCTCTGTTAGAAGTAACAGATCATAGCCAAATAATTATCATTCTGCACCGGTGATCCGACCCATGCTCCGGTAACAGATCATACCGATTTACAGTGATTAGCCAAATAATTATCATTCGGCACCGGGGAACCAAACCATGCTCCGGTAATAGATGATACCGATTTACAGTGATTAGCCAAATAATTATCATTCTGCATCGGTGAACCAAACCATGCTCCGGTAACAGATCATACCGATTTACAGTGATTAGCCAAATAATTATCATTCGGCACCGGGGAACCAAACCATGCTCCGGTAACAGATCATACCGATTTACAGTGATTAGCCAAATAATTATCATTCGGCACCGGGGAACCAAACCATGCTCCGGTAACAGATCATACCGATTTACAGTGATTAGCCAAATAATTATCATTCGGCACCGGGGAACCAAACCATGCTCCGGTAACAGATCATACCGATTTACAGTGATTAGCCAAAATAATTATCATTCGGCACCGGGGAACCAAACCATGCTCCGGTAACAGATCATACCGATTTACAGTGAATAGCCAAATAATTATCATTCGGCACCGGGGAACCAAACCATGCTCCGGTAATAGATGATACCGATTTACAGTGATTAGCCAAATAATTATCATTCTGCATCGGTGAACCAAACCATGCTCCGGTAACAGATCATACCGATTTACAGTGAATAGCCAAATAATTATCATTCGGCACCGGAGAACCAAACCATGCTCCGGTAATAGTTGATACCGATTTACAGTGATTAGCCAAATAATTATCATTCGGCACCGGTGAACCAAACCATGTTCCGGTAACAGATCATACCGATTTACAGTGATTAGCCAAATAATTATCATTCTCCAGTTCATTTACAAGTACATTAGTTTACCAGGACAGTCTGCATCCAATATTCATCCCTAGCTGGTCTTTATACCATCCATTTAAATCGAATAGCTCGTGCGTATATTTCAGTCATAATTTTATATATGATATCTTTGACTTAGTATGTTCTACAGTATGTATTGACATGTGGATCTTTTCAAATTCCTCTATTACTTTATTGTCCGTTGGAGAAAATGACATCAAACATTTTGCTTCCTAGAAATTGGCGTAATGCGGAAGAATTTCCTGTTCTTCTTGAGGTTGCAAGTAAGGTGTTTCTGTAATAGAAGTTTGATTATCTTTCCCGGTCGCTTGACGTGTATGCTGCGACTCATGGTGTCTTATACAATCTAAATCTTCATAGTTAAGTTCTGCTCCATCTTGCCCTCTGTTCTTCTCGCTTGGAGATGCGTTGCTTGCCAACATCTCTGGTGGAATGACTCCGCCGTTTGGTCCTGGAACCAATACTAGTTGGCAAGACGATCCGTTGGACTTTTCACCTTTAGCGATACCGTTCACAGCACCATCGGCTCCACTTGAGCCGCCATTGCGTGATCCCATTGCACCAGTGTTTCCATTTCTTGATAAGCTAGTTCGGATCTTGATGGCTCCATTGGCACCCCTACATGAAGACTAGTCGAGGGTCCACTAGTAGACTCGTTCCTGACAGAGGGCTGCTCCGGGAGAGCTCGAATTGTCGGGATAGTTGACGGCATAGATCCTTGATGCTGCCCTTTTGTCATTGTGGTAGTTTCAGCACGATATGTCATTTTAGAACTCATTCTTCTTGTGTGTGACGTGCCCAATCGATTTTGTTTCCTGTTTCGCGCAACGATCATTAGGATAAAAATGACACAGAGAATCCACCCGACTCCAGCGAAAACAGATATACCGATGAGTAAATGAACCGATGAAGAGTTTCCAGTTTGGGGTTGGAATGCTGTGGTTCCGTTGTCCTTTAGAAGACAGTCGTCTTTGACCGGTTCATTACTAATGCGGATCTGGGTTGTTGATTGACTAGCAGGGATGTTCACAACAGGTGTCTCATCCACAATCAAGCTGGCCAAACAGGTCACAATGACATTATCGTCATCACTTGTGATTTGTTTTACTTGAAGACTATTCTCTGCCACCGTAAATCTGGACATAGTCTCGTCGACCAGGATGTCGTTGTATCTCCACCTGATTGCTACCCTGGCTCGGGCCATTGAATGGATTTCTAGGCTGTAGCTACAAACGAATGTGGCATTATCACCTGCTTTCGTAAATGGCTGCTTAGGCCAGATAGACGTATTGAGAGTTCCTTCATTAGGCGTTTTATTAGTCACTACGGGCATTCTAGCTAATCCCGAACCAAAAACGTTTGTCGCCTGACACACCAGGGGGGTGTTTCATAAAGCTTTTGACTTACGACTATAACAGGAGATGCAGTGCAGAACGGAAAGTAGTCAGCAGGCGGGTACTTAACAGTAAGCTGTAGTGCTTCTGATTCGGATATCATCTGCCCTGAACCATCGTACAGGATACAATAATATCTTCCCTGGTCTGATTTAGACGTTTGTCGAATCTCCAGATTCAAATTTATCATAGTGTGTGAATCCAAACCTCCGTCAATTTCAAACCTCTCTGCGTCTTGTGGATCAGTCAACAGGATCTCTGCGTTATTGGCCAATGTGTACTGAGCTACCTGTTGAAGACTTGATGAATACCTTGGGTAGCGACACCAAACTATTTTACCACCAGTGCTGAAGATGTTTGGATCGGTTAGCTTATCACTGTAACATTGGAATGATGAAGGTGTACCTTCACTGACAGTATTAGAGTCTGTGTTCACATACAGGTCAGCATTCACCATAAAAATCAAAGAGATAATCAAGAATATGAAGTATACCATTCTTGTTTGACATGACTCCATTCTGCCCGGAAAGATGAATGGCTTCAGTAGAAATAACAACTGTTCCAAAGAACACGCTTGACTGAAGATGCTTCTTTGCCAGATGTTGGTAATATAGTGATTAATGTAACAAGACAGCAAACAACAAACTGACAGCAGCATTACATTACTACCAGCTGAAATGATGATATCGTGACGTGTATCTGAGTTTTATACCGGTAATGATGATACAAACACAAGTCATTATAAGTTGCGTGGTTATGATCAAACAGTGGAGAGCGCACTCTCATATAGACAAAGGCGGAGATCGGGGGGGGGGGGGATATATACCCCCAAAATTTGCCCGAGGGGGGATGGCCTATGTAATCATTCCCCCATATGTTATGTATATGTTTATGATAAAATGCTCACCGTATAGGCTTTCATATTGCATAAATCCCAGCTATATGAGTCTATCCAGAAACAAAACTTTGGGCGTTATTATTCCAAGAATTAAAACAGAATGTGCCTTGTCAGTCAGTGGTGCTCTTCTGTGGAATAGCCTACCCCACTCAGTGCGAATTGCAGAGACCAAGAATGCATTTTGTTCTCTATATTTTAAGCGGTGATTTGCCTTTCTTTCTTTCTTTCGTGAATATTTACATAAATTTCTCAATATGATTTGAACAGAATATAATTTGAACAGATCACTGATAACGATCAGTGTATACGTTAATTTGAAATCTTTGTCGATTTGTAATTGCTCATGGAAAATTATCATTCTTACTACGGCTTTGTTCATTATCTACTCTTATTGTTTACTTATTTTCAGTTATATGTTACTATGTATTGATGTTTTCGA
Organism: Strongylocentrotus droebachiensis; assembly: GCA_035222895.1. NCBI lineage: Eukaryota > Metazoa > Echinodermata > Echinoidea > Camarodonta > Strongylocentrotidae > Strongylocentrotus > Strongylocentrotus droebachiensis. The sequence goes on from JAVYIG010018276.1 coordinate 16,119, forward strand.
TGATTTTCATATAATTATGTTGCATTTGTTTACAGGGCCCCCTGGAAAACAGTACTTTGATTACTGATGGGGCTACCAGTGGCGGATCCAGGGGGGCCCGAGAGACCCAGCCCCCCCCCCCCCCCCCTGGCGAAAAAAAAAATTGAAAAAAGGGGGATTTTTTTTTTTAATGTCGGGGGCAAAATGAAGAAAAGAAATGGAGTGCCCACTACCTCCCCCCCCTCCCCCACCTCCCCCCCCCCCCACTAAGCGAAATATTGGTCGGCGCGATTTTAGAATTTAGAAACTGTAGCTATTAAAATGCTCTGTATGGACTTAAAAGTGATAGGCTGCAAGCCCACCCACCCCCCTTCCAAGGTTCTGAACAAGATGTGGTTGTTATGTTTTGATATGACACAGGGACCCCCCCCCCCTGGGCAGGCAAAAAAAAACCAGAACGTCAATGTCGTAGCGCTCATCCGCATCTCGCAACAACAAATATCGTAAATTTTATGTGGTACACTTTTGAACTGGTCAAAAAATAAAATGCGTTCTGAACATTTAATTTTCAACCTCTCTTTTCTCCTCTTTTTAATCCACAAATCAAGTGTTTTCTGTGAGGGATCAAATTTGCAAATAATCATCCTAATACTTTGCACAAAACTTTAAAAATGAAATGAAGGAGAAGAAGCATTTTTCGGGCCGGATGAGCTAAAAATGTAGTGCCCACTACCCCCCCCCCCCCCCCACCCCCCACCCCCCCTCACTGAGCGAAATATTGGTCGGCGCGATTTTCACCCCCCCCCCCCCCACGAGACCAAGCGCCAGATACGCCACTGGTCACAATTACGAACCAATATTTGGCTCGCATGATTTCAAATTTGGCCCCCCCCCCCCCCTCCCCTGAGAAATCCTGGATCCGCGCCTGCCTTTAGTCAACGATCCGGATAAAACTTGGAGAACACGACTGCTTCTTTTAAAAGTTTCAACCTTTGTGCGTCGGTATAATTATATTGCTGATATGATAAGCAGATAAAATGAAGTGATTGCAAAAGGCAGATCACATGATCTCAGTTATGGCATGGCGCGGGTACCACCACTGAAGGGACAACGGCATTACTTTTGAGGAGGGCAAAACAAAAACTTGGTGGATGAAATATAGAAAACCCACACAAATCAACTCCAGGGACGGTGTAGAAGGGACATGTTTTTTATTTAAGAATTGCTTCATTCTTTATAATTCCTGTCTTTCTCCCTTTCTTTCTCGCTACCACTCTCTTCTCTCTCTTTATTCAAATAGGGGGTGTACACCTTCCCCCGCCCCCTCTCGCTACACGGTGCTACGCCACTGGATATCATGTCGTTACTTGTTCTGTGTTTTAAGGGGGTGTCGCGAGTGGATTCAGTTGACGGCATTTCAAAATATGCTTATTTTATAACTCTGTCAATATTAGCATTCAAATTCAAGTGATTTTCTTTTCATGCAATTTGTCAAAACAATCTTTTCAAAAAGGTATGAATTCGAATACTGAGCAGATTCTTTGTTAACAAATATTTGTCTTCTTTGGCACTCCTTCGAACTTGTCTGGTTTATTGGATCACTGCATACAGCAAATAAATGAGTCTATTGGAATATTCATGAGCTCTTTTCCACTTATTAGCATATTATCGCAATGAAAAAAAAGACAATGCGTTACTATCGACAGAATCCTTAATTGGGCCGGATAAATGTAGAACAAAGGTCAGATCCGAGTTGGGGAGGTGTGGGGGGGGGGGGGGGGTAATAAACTTTAAATGGTTGACTTATAGTTGGGGCCACAAACTTCACTGTCACCAGGATGATAAGTACATTTAAAAAAATTCAATTCAGGTAAAAGGCAAACATAATGCCCCTATTTCACTGTGGTACCTCAATTCATTTTTTACCTCTTTTTTTGTTGTTCGTTTATTAACTTAAATATTTTTTAAATCAGACAAATTGCACTGATCATTTAGCCCACTTAACAAGTGATATTTTCATATTTTTAGTGTCCAAATAATGAATCATTCTCACCTCGACTTCAATGATCTTCATATTGTGCCCCATCCCCAATGAAATTTCAATTTTGTCTCGTTCTTTTCATTCTTGCATTCGTCGCCACTGATTTTTTTTAATTTGCCACCCCCCCCCCCAACAGTAACATTTTCAATACAGGACCCTTTCCAATATTGACATTTCCATAGGCTTTATTACCCTCCCTCCCCCATCCCCACCCCAATTACCTATGCTGTCATCATTTTGGCATTGACTTATTCTTTATTTAACCCCCCCCCCCTCATCTTTATTGTAAACCATTTTTTATACTGCATTTATACATTAGTCTTGCCCACTCTCTTGTTACATTTCCGCTTTCTCTCTCATTAGGAAAGATGGTTAAATCTATCTCGCTGATGCCAGATATAAATAAACATCAAAAGGTCGAACACCATACTCAATTCTACACAAGACTGCATCAACCCCCATCTTACCTCAGTCATACAGCATTATCATTACAGAGTGCCTACATCATCATAATCACCAGCATCATCACATATATTTCACAAAATAAGAAAATGAAAAAAAACAGAATTAAGCAGTATTAACTAATTTATTAACATTTATGAACTCATTTATCAACATATTTTGTTTCTATAAAGATCTTTTTAAATCCAACATGACATCAACAAAAGGATGACAAATGGATGGGGGGGGGGGGGGGGGGGGGGGGTGCTGTCTCTTGAATTCAAATTTTTCAGTTGTAAAAGTTTACTGTAGATTTTGAGAAAAAAATATTCAATAATATCAACATGCAATTTTATTATGTAAAGCACAGGTGTATACTGATTTTTATGAGTACTTTATCTTACATTGGACATTATTGTTGTTGTTTATACTACTACCTGTATTATCATTATTATTACTGCTATTAGGCCTAAAATAAAAACTTGTTGCATTGCCCTTTGCGACCGACCCAAAAATCTGAAAATCTACGGTCGGCATTTTTTTTAAAACCTTTTTTCAGAATTTTTTGTATTAATGAATACAAAAATATGTATTTGTTTTACTTAGGATATAAATGCATAAAATCAAATTATTCCAAACAATCTTCACATTGCTAGCAAGTTTTACAGTTTTTTGCTAGCGAGTGTTGTCTCAACACAACATTGCAAACCATGGATTATTATGAGGTGAAAAAGATATAAATGGAATGATGACTCTGAAACACATGTATTAAAGCATTAAAAACTAAGAAATATCAGCCAAAAGAGGGCGGGAAAAAAAGAAAAAAACAACAACATACAAAACTGAAAAATATCGGCCCAAAGAGGGCGACAACAAAAAAAGTTAAAAAAAAAAAAAAAAAATCCGACCGACCGACCCATGTTTGGCACCTAAAGGGCAATGCAACAAGTTTTTATTTTAGGCCTTATCATGATCATTGTCATTATCAGGTGGGCTGTATATCGTACAGACCACCTTATAATTTCGTTAGAATTGCCTTTATTATTATTTATTTATTTATCAGGTGGGCTGTATATCGTACAGACCACCTTATAATTTCGTTAGAATTGCCTATTTTATCAGGTGGGCTGTATATTGTACAGACCACCTTATAATTTCGTTAGAATTGCCTTTATTTATTTTTCTTACATCTAACCACTTTTTTTGTGGACAAGATAACTTAAAAAATGGCTCAATCAAATGCCTTCAAATTTGACACACATATGTATAGGCATATGTACAAGCACAAGCACAATACGTTTTTAACATTGACCTTAACTGATGACGTCATCTAGGCGCCATTTTGTAAAATTTTCGGAAAACCAATTCATGATCATATCTTCATAACCAAAAGACATTTCTCATTTATATTTATCACGATTAAGGTCAATATCCGTCCGGTCAAAAAAACGCGCGCGTACGTCCGCGCGTCGGTGCGCGCGCAAAATTTTGAAATGCTCAAAATCGTCTCAAAATCGTCTCAAAATCATTTTGCATACGTTTTAGGCCATTCTAAGCATTTTATAAAAAATCGCGCACATGCGCATGCGCGCGCGTTTTCGCGCGTAAAACTATTACACAACATAAAACCGCCATTTTTTTTTATTTCATAATATTTCACATATTTTTACAAACAAATTGATACCATGTTTGTCTCTTTATGACTATTAATAACGGAATGATCGACCGTTTAACATAAATTTCCGGGCGCGCGAGCTCTTGTAATACATAGCATATATGGGCAAAAACATGCCTATACAAAATCCATTGTAACTCTTTAGGATACAAGGTGATCCAATTTTTTTCTTCATATTTTGTTAGAGTATGAATCGGAGATATAATTTCATGTCTCATTTGACCCTCAATTAACTCATGACGTCATCATAATGGCCTCCGAACTCATAATTTCAATTTGGATATTATGACGTCAGCATATTTTTGGAAAATTGATTGTATCTCTGTAAATATTGATCGATTTTCTTTTAAAGTTTGATATGTTCTAGCTGAGACAATTGTCTACAAATGCAGTACCCACAATTTTACATTTTGACAAAGGCATCATGGCGTATATTTGCGATTAAAGGTGGCATGTCAATTTTTCACATTTTGCGTGTATTCTCTACGGGACATTACTTTTTCTCAAAACTGGGTTCTACATTTCCGTCTTTCGCGAGCAATATCTCCGTCGTTTTAGCTTCGTTTACGCTGAACTTCGAGTATGTTTTAGCTGAGACAATAAGTTATCTTAAATGTGCCCTTGATTTTGTCTCAAATTTTAGTTTGATCAGCCCACCTATACTTGTTCCAAACAAGTATTACAAATCTAGTTGTTACTATTTTTAATATTGTTATTATTATTGTTATTAATTATATTATTACTACAGTATTACTATTGAACTACATCATTTTATTCCCCCCCCCCCCCCTTCAATTTACTATCCAGTTCAGCATCCCTAATATTTTTGTCAGAACTTGACTTAAGATTAAATATCAAAAAACTATGTTACATGTACACGCATTTAAAAGAACAAATGATTACTTTCATGATCCTCGATATATCTTCTTCTTCTTCTTCTTCTGGTAATCTTCAAAAGGCGTTGTAGCCTATCACGAAGATGAACTAATACTAAAGATTACAAATGGTGTGAGGAAGACAGATTGTTTCTAAGTGGGATAAGG
>JAVYIG010018277.1:0-21297 GCA_035222895.1 Strongylocentrotus droebachiensis
AAAGGCAAGAGTTGTTTTGCTTTCCAATAAATAAGGAACAGACTTGAAAAAATCAACAAACATACATTTCACGTTGTTATAAATGTTTTTGAAAGTAATATATGTAGTCTCAACTCAAGACCTTGAGTTTCCTATGCAGCGACATATCAATGTATGAACACACGAGTTTGGGCAAGAAATATCTATGAAATAAAGTGTAGTTTGTTATATTGCATCATGTGAAAACGTTAGTTTATTGATAACTACAAACACACACACAAACCCACCCACCCACCTACCCACCCACACACACACGCATGTGTAGTACTTACAATACATATCAACAATATCAACTGTTCCCATTGCACAGAATATGGAATCCATATAAAATAGCACAAGTGTTCTGAAAATTCCTAGTGTTCTGAAAATCCCTAGTGTTCTTGAAAATATCCATGGATGTGTTCAATAACTTGTTATGATAACCGGTATTCAAACATTATGCCACTCATTGAAGCACCGTTGGCGGCACATATTCAGCCGACATCCTGTGCAGCCAAATTTGGTCTGGATGCTATCCCCAGATGGTGCTCTCCTTTCAGCTTGCTTACACATGACACAGATTTTCTTCCTATCAGCAAAGGCAACAAGACTATGGCCAGGAATAATGTTCTTGGCCACAAACTTCTCGATGGGACGCTGTCCATCGGCACTCGATCTCCGCTTTCTTGACGTAAAACCATCCCCAAGCTGATGGAGAATGGCCAACTTGAACGCTTTGAGGGACCAACTCCTTCTGTTCTTTGGATGAGGTCTTGTTGACAACTCCCACAAGATGTAAGCATTGACAATAGCTATGTTCAAGAGCCCCCAGAAAAGGTACTTCCACCACCGTCTTCCTGTTCTCCCAACATCGTAGTAGCTACGGAATTGATCTGCATGGTCAACACCTCCCATCCGAGCATTGTAGTCAGTGATGACCGACGGAATGGAGATGATTTCCTCTCGTCTGAACTTCGTCCGCTGCTTCTGCACATCACTTCCATTGTTGTTTGTGGATAGCATGTATACATCCCTTTTGTCCTTCCATTTTGTAACCATGATACTGTCCTTCACCCACTTCACATTGTCATACTTGTTGAGCCTAATGTTAGGCAGCTCACGGGGGACTCCAATCCGATTGCTCCTCAGTGTACCACAGAAGTACGTGTCGGCTTGGAGGAGGTCTGTAGCTAGCGGCAACGAAGAAAAGAAATTGTCTGTATAGAGAGTATGGATGCTCAGAAGATATCTGTTCATCAGTCCCATGACAACTGTGTAGCCAAGGCCAAACTCCTGCACAAGTTGGGCATTCATCCCTCGTCCTGTATACACTTCGAAAGCCAGACAATACGCAGATGCTGAATCACAAAGGCACCACAGTTTTATGCCCCACTTGGTTGGTTTCTTGGGCATGTATTGCTTCCAAGACAGTCTTCCGTTGTATTTTATCATGGCTTCATCAATGGAGAGCGACCGTCCTGGTACAAACATGTTTGGGAAATTCTCCTGGAGTATATTGACAAAGTTCCTGACCTTGTGAATTTTGTCATTTTCGTCATGGTCTTCACGGACATTGCTACAGTGAAAGTACTGACAAAGTTTCTCATACCTGTTCTTTGTCATCAGCTTTGATATAAACTCATTTCTCAGAGCCTGATCTTGGGACCAGCAGTCCACGTATTCGGGTGTTTTGTTGATTCCCATTAGAATGTTGATTGCCACGTACGCTTTCACTTCATCAGCATTGGTAGGAGTCCACGAAGGATCTGAAGAAGCATACTCATTTTCTTCATCCGGTTCTACTGGGGGTCTTTTTGTGGCTGCATTTATGTTAGTATTTCTCGCTAAAACCTCGAAGAAATCTTGTCCAACAACAGAAAGTAAATAGGACAGTTCTGGTGCATCAAACTCTAGATCGCACTTGGGACCACTATTTTCCTCATATTCACGTAGATTAGCATTGCCGTCCGTAATGTTATTGGTCCATCCATTTGGTGGATCTGGCATTCTTCGTTCACCAAGAACCTGGCGTGCAGCATTCCTGTTGGCATCACCATTGCCGTCTTCATTGACAGCACCTCTGTCATCGTTATCACTTTCAGGATCATCACTTTCATCGATAATCTCCTGGTCAGGAAAAATTTCCTCATCGCTATCATCCTGAAAATGAAAAAATATAATTGAAAATAAAATCACCCTCAAAGTAAACTCTTAGAACAGTTGCACTATCGTAGACTAATTGAATTATGATTTGAACTATCGCATTTCGTGTTACATGATGCATCAATGTTAGAGTCAAATGTACTATTCTGTATCCATTTGTATCTTATTGATGTTTATAATCTGTATTTTGTATCAACATGCAAACGAAACAAATTTCAAATAATTATAAATTAATTGGACAATAAAATTTGTATTGAATTGAATCAAATTAGAATGTCTAGTTTGCCTCGATGGAGGAATAATCATTGCAACATAATATCAGTGACATGAGAGTGAAATATGAATTATAACTATTACCCCTCCCCCTTCCCCAAATAAAAACACAACAAAAGCATCTGCAAGTAAGTAAAACGGATGCGAGCAGCTAAGACTAGTCCCACACGACATATATCGTGTAAGCTTGATATTGGCATGTCAAACAGCAAGTCGTGGTAAGAGAGAGTGAAAATGCGAAAACATCACAAAATTTGATGAAACAATTTGTAACTTACATCTGAATCCAAAGAATCTACTTCGATATCACTCTCCGTAACATTCAAAGCATCTAAGAACTCGTCATTATCCAACAAATCACGAGCTTCTTCGGCTGAATACACTTTCCTGCGAGAAGTCATCTTGGCTAAGATCGATATGCGCAGCGGCCGCTGCCTGCTTCTTTGTTACAATGCTCTCGTGCGTTCAGTGAGCTCTTACGCATTTTTCGTCAATAGTAGCATGTATTTTTCTATGCAGCATCCTAATGTAGACATCGTAACGATTACGCACGTATACAAATTACTACGGTAGACCCTATACAACGGATACTACAGCGCGTTGAAAACGGACTGATATTTTCGGGCGGTTCAGTGAGTAATAGGAGGGGCGGTTTCGGGCGGTTCAGGTGCTATTGGGTTAACATAAGAAAAAGAGGATCATGGGGGACCAATGGTCACCGATTAGGCATTGTTTGTTGTAAGAGGGCGCAAGTAGCTACAAGTAGTGCAGTGGGCCTTTAATACCCTTCCTACTCTTAAAAAAAAGCCCATAGTTGATTGATGATTATCTGCAAAAGGAAGGTTCATACAATCTACTTAAATACACAGACCTCCTCACTCACTAGCCTAACAAGACAAAGATGATAATAATTATGTATAAAACTACTCTGTAATATATGACTATGAGTCAATGCCCTTCTCAAAAGACAATTATAACTGTTTTATAACTGCAGTGGGAAGGTTCATACTTTATGACACAAAACTCTTCACTTACAAGCCAAAGAAGACAAGGATGGTTAACATTTCATTACCGTGGTGAAAAATCTAGCCTGACGTTTTTACTGATGAAATGAAAGCTTAGGTCTGCAAATGACATTAGTGTGTTTAATATGGGGAACGCTATTAGGAAATGGGGTGAAATCGGTAATGCGTTTTATAAGGAGAGCGCTAGTCCAAACGTTAATGCTAAGCATGTGGATAGCTCTGTGTCTCTGTCTGTATCTTTCTCTCTCTCTCTCTTCCTCTCTCTCTTCCTTTCTCCCTCTTCCCCTCTCTCTCTTCCTCTCTCCCTCTTCCTCTCTCTCTCTTCCTCTCTCTCTCTTCCTCTGTCCGTCTTTTAACAGGTTTATTAAATCTGAATCTGAAACCATTGCTCACAGTGCCATATGCCTTGGATAGAAAGCATATTTTTTTGTACCTACTGTTTTTTGTCTTCCTAGTTTCTTGTTTTCTTTTTTTTTAATTTAGCTACACCTGTACATTAGTGAATGATATTTAATAGTTGAAGGGAAAAATAATAACTATATTCACGCACATACATGCATTTCCTTCCTTTCAAATCAGTGGATTTCAAAATGCTGACACTGACACGGACCTTTCAAGTTCAACTGATTAATTACATGAAGGTTCATCTTTTTAATAGTAAGTACATGTACTTGCAAAGTTGCCAACATTATCCAGGTCTCTTGCCGCTTGTAGTTTAATATTGTACTACCCTTGAAGATCACCTGTGGTTTTATATCTTTGACTTAACTTAAAGGTTTGTATAAACCAAGAATGTGTCCCCATGTTTCCTAACTATAAGATAATTCCCAAGTTTAAAACTACAGCCTATACATGAAGTTAAATGACTCTCGTGTAAACCTATCCATAGTCCCTAAGGCAATCATTGGTGATTGTGATTTATTTCCGGGATCTGTCACAAACTCTCCTAATACCATTGCCTGTTGGTGAAAAGAAAAAAGGGTTGATTGATGTTCATTTGACAAGATTGGATGTAAGTAAGCATTTCCAAACAAATTACCCTGAATCAAACCATCTACATGTATCTGTCACTGTTTTAAACACCAGTATCCCTTTCACACCGAAAGATAATAGGGGATTATCTTATTCCAGACTATTTGTAGCTTAAAGCTACTTATTTAAAAAGAAAAACGAAATGGGTTGACAGGAGAGTTTGTTTGGACCATATAAACTGAAAGTTAAGGAGAGGCAACTCTGGTAAAGAAAATAGTCTCCTCTTTCTAACTAGTGAAGAAAAAAAAATAATAAGACCTATACTTAATATTAATAATAATAGCCTAATAGTCCACTCCAAATTTTATTAAACCGAAATGGAAATTATTTTTGCCCAATTGATCGTGAGCCCGGCAGCCACTGAGCAGCGCCAGATCGACGTTGCTCTATCCCTTATTGTTGAACGCCAAACATGTAATCATCGTCTGACATCTGTTTTAAAGGGAAAAAAATGTAATAATAACTAATAATAATAATAGTCAGCTTTTATATAGTACGAATTACAATTGTGTCTCTAAGCGCTTTGAAACTTGGAGATTATTTCCCCGGCTTCAGCTGTGCTGCCATTACAGGGCTCAAGTATTTCAAGGAATTAATTCCTGCCAGGTAGGCCTACCCATTTACACCTGGGTTGAGTATGGCAAGTGTAGATCAATGGCTTGCCAAAGGACATTAGTGCCGTGGCGGGACTCGAACCGCGGACCTTGTGATCGATAGTCCGGCGACTTAACCACTCGACCATCACACGGCTACCTGTATTGGGGCAACATACTAATGTTAGAAGTGGAATTCTGTCTACGATGTAAACTGACCCATATGGAATAGCCATGTTTAGACTTTTCTGCTGGACATATATTTTGAATCAGAATGCTAAGAGCATGCACCAGCACCACATTGTGTTGAAGCCATGTAGGCCATTGTGTGAAAGGATGTTCTTCAAACTTTGAACTTCGATATCTTGTACAAAGTGGGAACATGCTCTCGAGCCATGTTTCCATGTTTTGGGATGCGAACAAAAGTGGAAGTCATACCCTTCCCCCTTCCTTCCCTCTCGCACACAGCTTGTCTTGTTGATATTCCATATGTCAGTCAATGGTCTAATTGGACGATAGAGAAAGTATACTAGCATATGACCTGTATGGAATGCTCCCTGCCATATCATGTGTGTTGTACATGATTGTGGGTGGAATCACTACAGTCACTTCCAGTATATTCTCTGGATTTCTACATCTTCTTTCCAGCCATACGTGTTAGTATGTATGGCACTTCATTGCATTTGGTGATGTCATTAATAAATGCAATTCCTCATGTCACCATCTTAACAAATCTAAGAATCTTCTCTTTCTTTCTCTCTCCCCCTTCATCCCCCCCCCCTTCCCCCCTTTATCTTCGCTCACCGTTTTCCCCTTATCATCCCCCTTTCATCAATCTCTTTCTCCCCTCCCTCATCCTTCCTACATGTACCCTTCTTGCTCCCTCCCTCCACCCACCCACTTTCTCTCTTCATGTTTCTTATAAAACTCTCCTTATTGCTTCATGCTTCTACTTATTCTATGCCTCTTGTATATCTTTTCCACGATACATGCAGATGTATATTTTTACATAGACTTTAATATAAGGCAAGCCTACATTTATTAATTTGTTTAAATATTTGTTATGATAAATATATGAAAGAAGCCTTAATGAGGCAATTAATCTTGTTGATTTGTGTTGTCAATGTTTCCCTTTTTTTTCTCTCTCTCTCTGCCTGTGCTTGTGTTTGAACAGTTTTCTACCCTCTCCCTATGTTGTGTATGATACAGAGCAATTATGGCTGCACCATTTTTCTCCTAATGAGCCGGGAAGCAACATCTAAAGATACACAAACAGATCAATGAAATCTAAGTCAATAAAATGCTCATTATCTCATTGATTCTACCCTTCTCTCAGTTTTGACGTACTAATTGACCTACATGTAAATCATGAGGCAGAGAATCGTATTCTGTACAGACGTGATAAACAGACTGGGGCTGAAGGCTATTTGCCCCCCTCCCCTACCCCCTCCCCTACCCCCTCCTATAGATGTATGTTATAAATGAAATTAATACATAAACAGTTCTGGCAATCGATTGCAATCTATAAAAGTGCTGGTAGTCATTGGCTAGATAACCCTAGATTTAAAAGAAGCCCTTGTTGTCCCTCCAAAATAAAATGAAAAATCATAAATTTACAAAAAAATATGGGTATTTTGATTGTTTGTGATTTGATTTCATTGTTTTGTTTTGTTTTTTGGTTACAGAAATAAAAATTACCCTACATGTATGTTCATGGCCATCAATTGTCATATGGTTTACAAAAATTAGCCATCTTTATTATTACTACCATCTCCATTGTACACAGAAGGAAGCGAATGTGTGGACAGTACATTTGTTCATGTACTCTACTTTATCTACTTTACTTGTAAAGTCAATGTACAGTGTTATAGAATAGTAGAAATACAAACAGTGTATTGGATTAATTGCTGTTTATGAGTGCCATCACTAATTGATTTATCATTGAATATGTCATCTGAATTGCTATGAGCCATGAGACTATTTTAAGCTAGGGTCATTCTGTCAATCTACTGGCAGGTAATACTGCATATCTACAAAAATCTGGGTTTGAAGATGTTCTGAGAGGCCAACGACAGCCAAACAAAAATTGTGTGCTTTGAATGTATTAGCATCAAGCAGGAAAGTAAAGTCAGACAAATAGATAAAAAGATGATAAAAGAGAAAAATTAGAAACAGTTATTGGGAGATAATTATATTTATTTTGTTCCCCTATATGTACTGTACATATAGTATCGTAGAGACAAATGGCAATCCATAATACGAGACTGTATTAATGCTAAAATCCTCAATTAAGAAATTGCCCATGTTGAACTTGATGGTCAGTTTTTAGACAGTTAATATTATTACATAGTCAGGAGATGATAAATCTGTCAATGTTTTTTTCATGAATACACTTTCGAGCGAGGAGGTAATTAGATTTAGAAACTTAAATTATGAGAAACCATGGTAAAACATTATTTAATTGGCAAAGATATTAAAGTTTTCAAATGGTTACTCTTCTGGAGACTTGAATTTGCAGGGCTTTTAATGAAACTTTCACTGAATCGACAATTGATTCAGAAACTGCATTTTTGAAAACCTTCAAAAAACAGTACTTGATCAGCAAAGACCTTTGTCGGTTTTGTGGAGAATTACATTTGCAATAGTTTCAATAAAAGATTACAGTGTGTAAAAAATTGATTCAGGAACTCAATTTTTTGGGAAAAAATAAAGAAAATGTTTGATCGATAACGACTTTCGTGAAAAATGTAATGACTTTTGGACCGAAGGCCTCGTGAATTTCTAGGTTCACCTAGCAGCATGCACGCATCATTAATCCATCAATATATATTGCCCTTATCCAAGGTTGGTTCAAAATAGCATACACAATGTAATATGTGTGGGACTGCATGGCACATTTTCAACTCGCTGGTAAAATCAATTTTGAGAGGAGTAATTCAAAATAGTAGAAAAATCATATGTATAATATGTGTGGGATAAAAGTCTTGAGACTAAAATTTAAATTGGATATTGAAGGCTGTGGCATTGATTGCAAAATATCTCCCATTGTGTTTTTATCCAAAGTACATGTAAGGAATTCCAACTGGCCTGATGACTAATTATGTTTATCATCTTCATGTACATTGGTACATGTACGAATGCGGTAGACATTACTCACTTCACACTTAGCTTGTGTTTATGCCAGACTATGTTAGCACAATTATGGGGCATTTAATAAGGGGTGCTGGCTTGAGACAAACAGTAGTATGTCATTTTGTGAAAGAAAAGTGTTTTTTATCTGTGCCTTTAAGAGGTGATAATGCACCAGTACTAAATGAATTGTGACTTCAATTTTCAATAACAGTGTTATAAATGTAAAGCTTAGAATTTGAAATGTGGCTTTGGGGGTGTCATTCAGGGTTACCATCAACTTGAAATTTATGATATGGAAAAGATTTGTACTTTTTTAATTCTTAGTGATATAGAAATTGGTTATTATTCTATTCTTCCAAAATATGCTTCCTCTGTGAATAAATTCAGGGCCTCGCACCTATAGTGTTTTTATTTGCATTTTTTTTTTTTTGGCATAGAGGGCTTTGGTATAGTATTTTTAAGGGGGGGGGGGGCATCAGACCGCTATTTGTGTTGAGCCCTGAGAAATATCAGTTGAAGAGCTCATCTGTACATTGCATAGATATACCGGTAGAATTATCCTTGATGGCATGGCAGTTGGGGAGGTACATGCAGAGGTGTACCTAGACATCCCAGCGATCACACACTTTTCCCTCTCGCCTCGGGTTTCTTTGGTCCGGTATCCACCAGCTAGAGCCCCTAGAGAAACTGCTCATGGACCACATAATTGCAAATTCAGCCACGCTTTTCTGTTTACTCCAGCGAAGCGCATCTGCGGTGGTTGGAGATAGCGACGTCGAATCGGAGTTGAGATATGCCCATCAGACAAGTCAAGGTCATTAGGTCGAAAAATGTGATGTCCATGCACTGCAGGCCTTTGGGGTGGGAGGGGGGGGGGGGGTGATGAAAAACATGAAAATTAGCATTAAAGGTAAAGTCCAGTATTGGAAACGCCCCAATTTCAAAAAATGAAATGGAAGCTCTTATTACCAATCATGTGAAAGAATATGTTTTGAATAATACATGATGATACAAATTTTGCCGGGAAACCGCCTACTAATTGATATATTTGGTAAGTTAGTTTATCTATTGGGATGTGAGAGATAAAAACGCACGTGTCACGCACGCGCGTAGTCCCATATACATCTTTCTGTGTACTGTGCTTGTAACTTTATGAAGACTGGGCCATGGAAATCTCAGAATATGTAGTTGTGATATATAATTTCCAAACGGGAATAGCTAATCGGTCGATTTTAGTCAAGAAACATTGTTTCATAGCTAAATTGATATCTTGACCTTGAGAGGGAGCTATACAACATAAAGAGTTTATTATTTATAATTTTATAACTTTAGACACGATTTCAACCGGGACAACGATCAATGAATAGTGTAGGAACGCATATGCTTCCAATATGTTAATTTGAACCAAATTCATGACCCCATACCAAAACTTTGTAATACCTTTAAGTCTTGACTGTTTAGAGCCAGAAGGGATTTTAACTTGTATTTAATTAATGCAAATTTAATGTCCTCCTTCTGGTAGGTTATTCTCATTTCTCATAGAAGGAAGGAAAGGTTTGAAGAAGATCAGTAGAAGTTGAGGAAAATCTGATTAAAAAGAGCTGTGAATTTTGAAAGTTGGAGTCAATCAAATGCAAATTGGGAACATGGTGTCCTACCTAGCTCCTCTATTTGCTCTGTACAAAATACATTTCCACCTGGTACTCAAAAGAAAATATATACATGTATGCCTGCCCTTTATGCACACAGAATGTGATTACTTTGCAAAGATGCTATGCTTTTTTAATAGCTATGCATTTTACACAACCCCTATGCAAATGAAATTTGCAGTAGAATTGAGAGCATTGAATTGATCTATTTTTAGGAATTGACAGTTTGTAACTTGTAATGAGATGCTAAGGGAAATGAGGGGAAACTCACATTTTCCCAGGTATATATTTTTTCAGTGTTGTTTGTTGTTCTGTTTTTTTTTTTGCTATTCATCTCTTTTTTCATTTTATTGATATGTAATTCTCTACAAAGGTTTTCGCCTTTGATTATACACACTGCCCAATGCATTCTTTCAATCATCACTTGGTTGCATGTGAACACGGCTGAAGCCTCCATCAACATGGGGTTCTAACTTTACAAATCCTGCATGCCATAGATATGATGTCGGGTCTAGTTCTCTCTATCCGCCATACATAATTATAGCTGATGAGGAGGTATAGAGGCTGAACAGCAATTAAGAGTAGCATTAAATATCATCCGCTATTATAGCTTCAAGATACATCTGTACATGTTCCTCTTCATACCGTATTCTGTCTAGCTGTATTAGAACCTGCACATTACAGATCTAGTTGTGGATTAGAGCACGAGCGCTGCCAATTTTGTGATGCCTTTTTGTGTCGAGAAACACTGCAGCATTGTTTTGGGGGATTTGTAGAAGTTCTGGCTTTGTTTTGCATCCGTTTGCAGAGCCTTTTGGGACAGCATCTTTATCGTCATCTTTGTCGTCTGAGATGTGTTTTTTGTGAGAGAATGAGCATCTCCCATGCGTGAGTGTGTTGTGGGATGATGTGCTTGCTTTCAACAGCTGTTTACAAACTCAAGGAGTAAAAACGCTAAAGAATCTTCTGTTTTGCATGGAGAAATCTTGAAATTATTCATCATTGTTTGTTGTGGGGAACATTTGTGGAGCAGTATGATTATGCAAGGATTATCATTCCACTATCATGCATGTCCTTTGTCTTCATAATGTCGCAGTTATGTCTTCTACAGTATTCTAATGTATTTCATGGATGTGTACATGCATTGCTTTAATATGGGGCTGAGTTTTGGTGGGAGGGGGCTCGTAAAAAAATATCAACAACAGAAAGTTGCCCCCTATGTAGGAATTGGTACAGTCATGTCATTGTAAGACACAATTTGCTAGGAAGGCATTTTTTGGTAGTTCCATTCTCTGGGGGCACAATGGCCCTTCAATAGCCTTTTGTGACTTGACTTTAACAGTGCATTTGTATGCTTTTAAAATCTTTCTTTAAATCTTGATTGTTCTATGTTTAACGAGAGAACAGTCATTATGCATGCAGTCTACAGGATTGACATTTAGAGTGAAGACGGCATCGTAATTGTGTGGTTTTTCATGCTGGCACCCATTCTCTACCTCTCTACGACTCTCTCTCTATCTCTCCCTCTCTCTCTCTCTCTCTCTCTCTCTCTCTCTTTCCCTCCCTCTCTCTTTTCCTCTCACTGGATTAAAAGTTGATAGTACTTATTCAACAATTTTTTTGTTTTCCTTTTACATTCTCCATAAGATGCATGAAGTTAAGGTACATGTAGACTTATATTTTGTTTTTTAATCATTATGTGATTCAAAGGTCTTTTCTCTCATATGTTACCAACAACATCAAAGACTGTAATTAGCCTAAAGGGGATAGTTGTATTAAGTATAATGACATATTTTAATATTCCATTAAACATAGTTTTGTAATATTGGGGACACACAAAAGGGTCAATCACTTTTCCAGATACGGTAATCACATTTTCTATGCACTTTCATGGAATCATATATCTGGTGGGCGATTTCTACGGAAGCCGAATGAATTGATGACACCTCAAAAGTTACTCTTCCGTGGCAGGAGCAGATCTGCAAACCTATTCCTAGTAGTCAATCGCCATACACTTTGAGTTGACCTTGCCTAAGCTATCCCAGCGTACCGCTGTGCGACGAGCCACGACCTGCTGTGCTATATCTTCCTGTGTTTATAATCGTAGGTCACATCGGACTGGTGTCCTTACGAGGCCTGTCCTCATCAGCTCGAGATTGCCAAATAGCCTGCTATTTCTGACTTGGAAATAATCCTGAAGTTACAAATCGTGTTTTCATCAGCTCGAGATATTTGCTCATCGTTCGCGCATACTGCGAGTCTTCGGGCTGGTGAAGATGCACCGGAGAAATAGCGGGATATTTTGCAAACTTGTACATGTAGCCCAAGATACCGTGGGATGATTATCTCGACCAAATATCCCACTACCGTAATTGCAACTTTGGGCTGATGAAGACGCAAATTAACTGGATAATTTGCGATTGGGGTAGTTCAAATAGCGGGATATTTGGCAATCTTGAGCTGATGAAGACAGGCCTACTGTCCTGGCATCCCTGCCGTTTCATCAAGAATCCGGTTTCGTCTGCTTGCCTCGACTTTCACCAGTAGCATACCAGACCGCTGTGTCAGTAGATTGGGTTGTTTGATCCATGACGTACCTGTATCTGTGCTCAGGCAGGTTGAACTGATTTTTCTCACGTGCTACTTCAGGACGAACCCAAGATGCAGTGATGCATCATGTAGTCTTCGCTTTATAATCATTTTAAAGCCTGTCTATACTCTGTACTAGTTTGGCCAGGAGGGATTAGACCACCTAGTGTGGTCACTGACAGGTAGCTTTTGTCATCAGCTCTCAATTAACATAAGAAAAAGAGGATCATGGGGAGTCAACGGGCACCGCTTAGGCATTGTTTTTCTATATGGGTCATTCCATCGGGTTGGGTCATAAATTGTGACATGAAGGTTCAAAATTCAGAGTTGGTGAATAATTTGTTTATTGTTATATCCTGTTTCTAACACCAATCCTACAATAGATTCCATTGGAATTGTGTGTATTCCTTTGCACACTTACATTTAAAATGAAAAAACAGACACAACAAAATACCAACGTTACAAGGACATCTTTTTTTACTTGCTCATTTATTTTCTGACCTGAAACTTTGTTACAGTCTGTACTCCACTTTTTTTTGGTGTGGAAAACATTAAGATGATGGGAGCAATAGTTTAGAATACTCAAAACTTGAACACAGCAACATTATATCAACTTATAAACATGAAACAAATGAGGAACTAGCAATTTTCAGATCATGTTTTTCTTCTAAAGGGTTATCTTTTCTCTTGCATAGAAAATCTTGGCTGCATTCTAAGAAATGTGCCAATTAATTGATGCATGAAACATATTAAATGAGATGATGACACAAATGAAAGGAAAGCTGCAAGATTTATGGTCTATATTCACCTCAACACCTCGAAATACCAATGTTACATGGACATCATGTCCGAGTAACATCCGTATGATATTAGAGTTACTGACCTCTTATACTCATTTAAACATGACAGACTATATCAAATGTCATCTGAAATATCTTTCATCCATTGACCAGTAAATAAAAAAACAAAATATTCATACAATAGGTGTATTGGTTGATATTAATGATTAACTTTATACTTCTTCAAAATAGTGATTAGATTGGAAAGATCTTCGTTTCCAGGAATAGTTCGATGACTTGTCATTTTGCCTGCTCTCTTGATCGATCTCTCTGCCGGAGCTGAATCCTCAGGCAGCAATCTAATAAATATGCATGAAAAGAAATAAATAAAAACAAATGAGTAAACAATATTAAATGAGATAAAAATAAAACAAAACTGTAAATTGCTTCTGTGACTTTTCATTTCAAAATGTGTGTTCTGGTTGATAATTATGAGTACTTGTACATTGTAACATTGTAAGAATTAAGGATGGAACAACTACACAGAGGATTGCAAGATGGATAGGGAGGCATCATCCTCACGTTTGGCTAGTTTTGCATGCCCAAATAGAAGTAGGTATTTGGTTTTCATTTATTATTATTTATTATTCTTTTAAGTTCAATATTTGTGTTAAATTATTAATTTCTTAATTTTTTTTGTTTGTTGTTATTTATCATTATTGTTTTATATCTTATTTTTTGGAGGGGAGGGTAGGTGGTGAAAACCCTTTAACCTCCCTTTAACCTTTGTAGGAGGGGGGAGTGGGAGCCACATGGCAAACATCAATAATGATTTTATTTAAAAAAAAAAGATTTAAAAAAAATTATTAAAAAAAAAAAAAAAACAAAAAACAAATCATTATGTATCCAATTCTAATTGAATCGGGGGAGGGGTCGCATGCCCTCTCCCCTTTAGCTCTCTCCATTTTTCTCTATCTCAACTCCAACCCCCTTTTTTGCCCAAAAGTTGGATATGTCGGGCCTTAGATTGAACTTCCTAACAATTTTAAATAACTTGTGTTTTTCCTTAGGCTTAGCCATCATTTTTCAATGACAATTAATGGCATCATATAATTAATATTAATTAATTTAACAGTTGTGAGAAAAATTCTGAGGTATAGGAACATCAGTTATATCTTTATTTACGGGATTCTTATAACAAAATTCAATTTCTGTCTAAGAAATTAGCTTTTTAAGGGGAAAAGTCCGGCAACGATTTTGCATGTTTCGTTATAACACATATATCAGTATGTGGGACAACAGTAAAATATTCACTCACACGTGATGGTTTTGAAACCGTTTTAAGCTATAAATAGCACAATTTAAAACGGAATTACATTTAAACAAAATGGAATTTCATTGTCTATGATAATAATTCGGGCTATAAAAATAACTTAAAATACATATTACGTACCAATTTGGGCGCTGACGGGCGAAAATGGCTGCCCGACGTTATATGGACATTGTCACGTTTGTGGTTGCAGCTCAGGGGTAGGTCGTCGCACACCATCAAAAAACATGTGTGCGCGTTCATGAATAACTAGCAGGTCATTTTAACACAAAAAACTGAAGCTAGCGGGCTGGTTTGATCTCAAACACCGTAATTTCACACCGACGTTACCAAATTATGAAGGACATCGCGGGGGATTGTTGTGGTAAATTAATTATTTTCTTGTATTTACCGACCGATTTAATCGTCATTCTTTTAACATATGTTCATCAGGGGTTGTACCTTCCTAATAAGATGAAAGTTTCTGAGAAAATATCCTGCTAAATTTGTGTAAAATGTTAGATTACCGCCGTTACGAAAAAAGTGCTTAGGACATTGTTGGTAACGTCGGTATTGTGTTTTTTCAATATGGGATAACTTGCCGATTTTTTGCACATTTCACCTGAGCTTCTCAGACATAGTAGGGGTATTAAAGGTGACATGTTTTAAGTAGGAAACATTGCATTATGATGAATTTTTTTCCAGAAATGAGTTCATGAAAATGACTTGTTTTCATGTCACAACTTTCACCCTTAAAATCGCTGAGACATCGGTAGTTAAACTCTCACCAAAAAAAAAAAAAGATGAACAAGTTTCTGTTTTCATGTTTATTTATTCTGTCATACATTACTCTTAAATAAAATATACTTTTAATTTTCTAAAAATACATTTAAATTTGAGAAAATAGCTTCTAAACATTCAAACACATGAAAATGCTGAAAAGACCCAACCCGATGGAATGACCCATATAGAGGTAGTACAAGTAGTACAGTGGGACTTTAAAAGATGATTGGTACTTCAAATCAAAGAAAGAGCCTGGTTTTGTTACCTTGGTTTCTGTTTTGATATATATTTTGTCTGATTTAGGGCTTTCTGTTCATTCTAGCAAGTTATTATAAGGGGTACAAAATGAAAAGCTTCAGTATGTCTCTCCTTGTTTCTTTATCACTTTAGAATGTTCACATTTTTACAACAACAAATGGTCAGTAGGTTCTATGAAAATAAAATATCTTGTGCATTATATACAGTGCTGTACATTTTCTTGTTTGTCAAGGCAAATCGTCAAATTGGCAAGTACTTTTCATTTTACTGATTGGCTCTTTACATCCATGTATGCATCTCATAAATAATTCCCATTTGGGACTATTAAATGTAATAAACCCTACAGTGTGTACATTGGAGACTCCTCTCTGTATTCCTAGATTTGACTTTAGAAATTTTTATTTTTTGCGATGAGCGATTGGCAGGCAAATGTGCATGTCTGCGACTCTGCATTCATGTATCACATGTGTACAGCAAGAGATATGGTACACAGGAGAGGTGAGCGATTTAGCTCTTAGAAAGCTCCAAGAGAGTTTGTAAACTGCCGAAGAGCGGTGGTAAAAAAAGCAATAAACATACTAAGATATGATTGAGAAAATTGCTGAAAAAATACAACAACAAGTCCTGAAAGATACATGTAAGTATTTTTAGCATTCACGTAGGTAAAATGACAGATTTCACCTTTATATTTGACATGTCTATTTCCATGAAAACCATCTGGTTATCCAAATATCCTTCAGTATTAAAATGAAAACATGCTTTTTCTTTAATACTGGAGACTAAAATATTATTTGAACTCTGACTGAAGGTCTCTTTTACAAACAAAAATCTGATGCTGTAGAACATATAGTTGTTTTTTTTATAAACAGTAGGCTCATTTACATTAAAAAAAACTATCATTTTTTTTTTTTTTTTTTTTTTTTTTTTTTGGGGGGGGGGGGGGTAAGTTGTGAACATGTGCCACTTGCCGTTGCTCTGCATTCATTAGCCCAGAAGCGAGGAGAGTTACGCGATCACAAACCAGTGGAGTTTCAGCTGGCGTTTAAAGGGGCATGTTCCCCATGTTCCAGAGGGCGTTCAAAATATTTACGCTGGTGGACAGTGCTATAGCTGCCTTTTGACACCAACAGAATACGGCTTTTACGCAGATGGCATGTTCCGATAACTACACTGGCGGGGATGTGCCCCTTTAAAAGAATTGTCACTCCAACTCTAACTTTGGAAATTGAGGGGAAAATATGAAGGTTTTTGCTGTTATCGTAAATGCTCTTATTTTTACGATTAAATTGAGGTCTGCATTGTTCATATTTATACCATTGTTGGATTTCCTTGTAAAGGACGGACGTGGTAATCCCACCACAGATTATATAGGATCATATAGACTTACCTGTGGTTTTGTTTCATATTAAACACAATGATCGTGTTTGGAGGAAGACAATAACAGGTCGACAGCAATTTACCGCTTCTATTACGATTCATCAAACAACATGTACTGTTGTGCATGAATGGTGTATTAATTTATTTGTTTTGTAATTTATGCATTTTATTCATTTATTCATTTATTTTGTCAATCACTTGCACATTTATTCATTTATTTATTTATTCAATTACACATACATGTATATCACACATACAAGTGGAGTTGGTAAATCAATTTATAAATACTAAAGGAACAGATACATAAATAACAAAGGCAAACAAATAACAGGAGAATTACATATTAGGAAAGGCCCAGGACTTTACCTGAATATAAAGGTACATGCAGGGCAGGTAACGTAAAAAGAAAAATACAAATCATTAAAAGAACTTCAAAAAATCAATTTGGTTAATCAATTGTCTATTTGTAAATCCACATACTGGTATAATGTTTTACATGTACCATACACCTCTTTGAGCTTAAAACATGTAAATGTAATGTACAGTACAGATTGTATTTAAACATTCCAACCCTCTTACACAGTGTTTGGGCATCCACTAATGTAAATATATATGTTATTCAAGCAGGTACATGTATCTTCATCTTCAACTTGATGACTCACCATGCAATGTACATGTACTTCTAGTCTCCTCTAGACCTTAAAGCTTTTCAGTCTTAATATATTTGCATTTGATTGACTTGTAATTCTTGTATGACCTGTAATGATATACAATGTACTCTCCATAATACATAGTCTCCTCTAGACCTTTTAAGCCTTTCAGTCTTAATATATTTGCATTTGATTGACTTGTAATTTGTGTATGACCTGTATTAAAGGTCTCTTCTGATTCAGATTAGATATTAGAAGTCCTGTAATAATATACTCTCCATAATATATTTTGAGTAGTGCCCCAAGGGTGAAGGCGCTTGGGAGTAAAACAGAAAGAGTGGACGTCACTACATGTCACAATCCACTGACAAATTGCCAATTAGAGATTCGCAGAGATTTTATATTCATATCTTTCTTATTATTGGTCCGATTCATTTCAAACCTTCACCAGTCTGTTTCTCTTATTTTTCTGCTTTCATACAAATTTATGAACCTATTAGTATTTCAAGGGTTGGATTGCCCTTTTAGGTATATGAGTTAACACCTTATGGCTATGAACAGACTATCAATTGCTGGGAGCCAGAAGGATGTGCACTACATGTACATGTTCTGCCTCTCAGACAATCTCCTGATGCAGTTTAACCCCTTGCGTACAGGAACTGAGTAGGGCCTGTGCAAAGTCAATGGGAATACCAGAATTCAGTAACCAATGGATTAATTAACATGTAGCTTAAAAAGTTTCAAAGAACCTAATTATAAGTTTTTCGTAATGTAAGAGGTCAAATATCTGTGTAGATGATGGAACAACACTGTTCCCTTCAAAAACTGGAGAATGATATATATTTTTTTAATTTCATCTCGTTTGCTGTGGATACAACGTTCTATTTCATGCTTTGTTATCTACATGTACCATGCTGCGCACTTGGAAATGTGCATGACAATTACTGGTAATAGTACATGTTCCAGCACATGCTTCACTTTGGACATTGACGTTGACATACATGTTTGATTGCGTTTCATTCATCTACCGATTTCCTGTTGCATTTCATTATTCCATCTTGGATGTCGTTTCTGATTTTCATTTGAAGTGATACTTTTTCCTGGCATGTTCGATCGATTATCCCTTGCAGTCTGTTTTTGTCTCTGCGTTCCGTAAAACGTGATATATTATTTCAGAATAATTTTCTTTACGCAGTCTCGAAGAAGTGATTCGCCCCTTGGCAGTGCAGTGGAAAACAATCATTGATCAGCTGGATTGAGGTTCGGGGGCCACAATTGAAACCAGACTTTACAGGAGTCTTGGCCGGCAATCTGGTGAAATCTGTTCCAAGTTACCAAGATCACACTGCCATTGAATGAGCTGGAATGTTGGATAGATACCTGGTAGGAGAAACGTTCCAGATTATATTTTGCTGCGGACAGTTTTACTCTTCAATCAAGTCATTCTCACCTTCAAACAATTAGGAGGTTGTTTTCACAGGCGTTGTCTTGGTATATACTTGTGAAACCTGGTCCAAGTCTTAACTATAAGAACGTATAAGCGTACTGCTGCTCAACGCTCAGTGTGTATAACTGTAGAGAGTAACTATTTGGCCCCACTATCTCAGTTGAATATTGGAAGAACAGCGAGTTGTGTATAGGAATCTTGCTGTCATGGCGTGGTGGGATAAACTGCGCTCCGTTGTGGCGTACCCTGGCAAGTTGGTACAGGACTCTAAGAAGTGGATGTGGAAAGGTAACCGACCAAGACGAGTGATTTTTTTTTTCTTGCTGCATGCACTTGTTTGAAATATGGGCAGTCCATGTCTAACAATTTTTACATGTGGTTATTCCAAGTTAGGTAGTGCATTCTAATAAAGTACAGAAATTGTTATGGTTTCACTATAATTGTGATGTTGGATTATTGATATCATCATAGGGAAAGATGATATATGAGTTATTGAGAAGCAGGCCCTGTCTTACAAAGAGTTACGATTGATCCAAATCAATCGCAAGTCCTCCAATCAATCACAAGTTTGCAGTCTCCTATCTCTTATCTGCATAGTTGCGATTGATATCAACTCTTTGTAAAGCCTCGGTCACAAATGCCATTACGAACTGCTACGAATGCCGATCGAACGATTTTAAGACAATGGAAATTCGGGAAGACAATGGAAAAACAGATTTTTACGAAATATACGTTCGTACGAACCTTTGTGACCATAGCTTTAGACGCGACCCAGATATTGTGTTGAGTATTACACCTCAAGATAATATGATGCAACTGCATATTATTGTCAGTATTATCTTTATATTGATTATGAAAATGTGTTTCCTTCTACTTTGTATCAATTTCTCTATGAATAGATGGAGGTGGTGATTCTTCCGATCATGCTGTTACTCAGGCTGAAATCAACAACGATGTTGATCCAACAAAGACAGGCGGTCAACCCGTTGCCAAGGTGACCGGATCCGGCGATAGAGGTACCGGTACTCCTTCAAAGTTCAAGGGTCCCGTGGCGTTACCTGTATCTTCAAAAGGAAAGAGCTCCCCGTCATTACCTGCGAAAAAGGGCAAACCGATGATAAAAACGCCAGGTAAAAGTAAATATCCAAATGCTTACTTCTTCTTTAGATATGAATCTGTTTACTATGGTCCATGAGGCCTAAAATAAAAACTTGTTGCATTGCCCTTTGGGTGCCAAAACATGGGTCGGTCGGTCGGAAAAGTTTTGTTTTGTTTTTTTTTTTTTTTTTTTTTTGTCGCCCTCTTTGGGCCGATATTTTTCAGTTTTGAATTTTTTTTTTCCCGCCCTCTTTTGGCTGACATTTCTCAGTTTGTAATGCTTTAATACATGTGTTTCAGTGTCATCATTCCATTCCTATCTTTTTCACTCATAATAATCCATGGTTTGCAATGTTGCGTCGATCGAGATGTTTACGCTAGTAGGATTTTCAAAATAGGGCAGAACACGATTGAAATTTTAGGAATAATTTGATTTTATGCATATCCCATTTATCTCAACAAACAAAATACATATTTTGTTATTCTTTAATAATAACAAAATCTAAAAAACGGTTTTAAAAAAAAAACTTTTTTAAAATGCTGACCGTAGATTTTCAGATGTTTGGGTCGGTCGCAAAGGGCTATACAACATCTTAGTTTTTTAGGCCAGATTGTAGATATAATTTTTTCCAAGGTAGGAAGAAACCTTTATTTCTAAAGCTGTAATACCTTTATTAACAAAAAAGGAAAGGCAATCCAATGATTAAAACACCAGGTACATGTGAATGGCCAGTCAGCAGTTTTGTCTATGGAAATTGTATTCCTGTGTGATTCTGTTCCTTTAGAAGTTGAAGGATTCAAAGAAGTTGAAGAAACCGGAGAAGTCTCTTACGGAAATAAGGTTTAAAATCCTGAAATTGACAACATGTTGGGAGGTTAAAAATCTTGGTCTCTTTTTCAATAAAGCTCATACATTTTTTTTAATATGGCATTATATCAAAACACTGTAGCAATTACAGAAAAACATCTAACTTGAAGAATAAAAGGTAATCAATTTAGCCTCTGAATATTCCTGCCCTGAAGGATTAAGTTGGTGTAAGGAGGTCACCTAAATGTACATTTACATCAGCATCAAATTGATTTCAAGTGCATTGCTTATTTAGTACCGTATTTGGTTCTTAG
>JAVYIG010018278.1:0-21289 GCA_035222895.1 Strongylocentrotus droebachiensis
CCTTCCGGGGGGGCAGTGACGTAATGAGAAAAAAACGTTCGGAAGGGGGTGGGGGCAGACGAAAAATCTGCATCACCACCAGTCTTACACCTTACATGCAGGTCCCGCGAACGTTTTTTCAAAGTGAGGTATTAATGATCAGGTAGAGCGTAAATTGGCGTGGGGTCCAGGGCATGAGCCTCGGCAGGGGGTCAAGGGGCTGAGCCCTCGGAAGCTCAGGGTTTTTAGGTATTTAATTACGGTTAGATGAGCATCCAGGGGCCCTCTTTAAGCCCATTCACGTGTTCCAGGGGGGGGGGGAGAGAGCCCCCAGAAGCTCAGAGGTTTTAATATTTAACTACGATCAGATGAGCAGCCAGGGGCCGCCTTAGGGCCCTTGGTAGGGTCCAGGGGCAGAGCCCCCGGAAGCTCAGGGTTTTAGGTATTTAATTACGGTCAGATGAGAATCCAGGGGTCCACCTTAGGTCCCTTGGTGGGTTCCGGGGGGCGGAGCCCCCGTAAACTCTTGGGTTTTAGGCATTTAATTACGCTCAGATGAGCATTTTTTATACCTTATTTTGTGACATTGGCAGGTCACTTATTTTTTCTCTCCGTCTTTCTCTTTCTTTTTCTCTTTAACATACTTTTTCAAAAAGTGAGGGGGGGGGGGGGGGGGGGCTCGTTCCCAGCCACTTTGCAGACCATGACATAAAGGCTTCTAAATAAGCGTATTTTTCGCCCGACCGTAATTACGGAATTTCTTATTTTCCAACAAACGCATAAAAAGGTATGACTTATTACGACAAAATGGAGAAAAAGTACCGGAAAATCATGTCATAATAGCATCATTTGTAAATCACTGGTATCAAATAAGAAATACACCCCTGCCCCCCCCCCCCCCCCACCATTAGTATGCCAGCGTTCAGGGGCTCATGTCTTCTCACCCCTATAACAACAAAACAGACACGCTTTCCCATTCTCGCACAATATGTCCATGATATGCGCGTATCGCTATTATAAAGACCTCCATTGAAAATTACGTATAGGTGGCATGCGCAATGTTTATGAAATTTAATTCCTGTGAACTTTCCTTCTCTTTGAATGGAATAGTATAGGCCTATGTGATTTAATTCAGGTTTTTATTATTGTTATGTTCTTTTGGGTTAAAAATACAAACCATGTTTGACTCCTTTACTGCTTTTTTTTTTTTTTTTTTGGAGGGGGGGGGGGCGTTTTGGGGGGGCAAAAAATGCGTTTTGCCCCCCCACTTTTTTGATTGGGGGGGGCAACTGCCCCCCCCCCCCCTGCCCCCCACTTCCGGCGCCTATGCTATCAAGTGTCGTCTGCTACGCCGATTGTCGCCTGCTTCGTTTAAGGCACATATTTATCGTTTGGACTGTAAGGTATACAAGGGAGATTTGTATTTTCCTGCGGTACAACGTTATAGCAGGAAAATGTTGTATATGCGGATCCTTTTAATGATTACGTAATGGAAGTGGCGAGACGCCACGATTCCGTATGTTTGAATAACTTAGATAGGTGAAAGTTATTGTATTGAGAAGGAAAGGAATGTTCACACCCGACGGCGCGGTGGCCTGTACTTATAGCGATCGCGAAGAAGAAGAAGAATGCACAATTCGCGCCATTGCGCGCGAACACATCACACTCAATGGCATACACCCGGTACCCTGCAACACAGTGGAACATTTTAAGAAATTGAAAATTTATCTACAAAATAGACCTCTTGAATCATCTGAGACGTAACTTACTCTATTCTGATGACTTCAATGAATTTCAAGATAACAATGGCTGCGTTTCCATCCAAAAATAAAACTAGTTTGCAATTAGAAATAGTCCATTTCTCGATAATTTCACAAAATATATTGCCGCCGCCATTCAATATGACGTCATTGACAGCTGATTGGCTAGTTTGGTAGTGACGTCGAACGAGCTATGTTTGTGCTGCATTGATCCAGCGAGCGAAAATGAGACAATCGGAGCAATATGTCCTCAATTTTTTGTTATTTTATTTTGAAATAAAATCAGAAACATTTCTGAACATTTAGACAATGGGATTAACCAGGGGTGGATCTAGCTTTTTGCTAAGGGGGGGGGGGGGTTTGACCAAAATAATGACGATGCGGAGCATCGTCAACCAGCCGCGAAGCGGCGAGCCGATTTTTTGGGGGTGTTTATTTGAACCCCGTAAATGATGTTTTCCTGGCATCTATTAACACAATGGAGACCATAAAAAGCAGTGCATGATAACGTCTTTTTAAATCAAGTAACAGTTTAATACACAGTTAAATCCAGAGTTATCGTGTGTTTGGTTAAGTTACCAGATGAGTTGAATATCTTCTCACAATATTTGCACTTGAAAGGGTTTCTCTCTACAGCGTGCGTTCTTTTTCTTTTTTTTTTTCCTTTTTTTTTGGGGGGGGGGGCCCGCCCAAGGGGGGGGGGGGTTAAACCCCCTAAACCCCCCCCCCCCCCCCCGTAGATCCACGCCTGTTAACACAATTCGATGACATTTGTATGTACAAAATTAATGTCATATATCAAATAAAATGTAAACCCCTCCTCCACGTTTTACAAAATCCCGAACGAAAAACTAAAAACCAATTTTACTTGGCCATTTACACCTCAAATATTTCTAACCCAGTCACTGTAAATCTCTCAGACCAGCAGAAAACGATTGATTTTAAACTAAAGTAAAATCATCACTATAAGGTGAACTGCTGACCTATGCGTTTAAATTCGAGAGTTATACATTTCTTGATAGTAAGGCATGACTGCTTCGACACATTCTTTCACATCTTCAGTCAGACTATCCATTTCTGGGAGAGGGGAAGGAGGGAAGAAGTGTGTGGTATTAAAAGAATTCTTGCAATAAATTCGGATACACTCGAAATCATTGGGAGGGGAGAACGCACTTATCCAACTGTTTGTGATATCTGGACTTTCAGGCCACTTAAGTAGGTTATCCGAGTAGGGGATTCCAACCGCGGTGCAAAACTGGGGTAGCATTGTGGCCGGATCGGATAAGAGATCGTCGCTGTCCAAGACAACCGGATTTGGATCGTAATTCTGCTTGACGTGTAACCAGAGATCGTAGAGCTCTTTGAAGAAGTGTCCAGGTGGTGCATATATTGCCGGCAAATCCTTGATTATGTGGAAGGATTCGGACCTTGCTCCATCTGGTACCCAACCGTTCAGTTCCTGATCCAGGTCCAACATTACTTTTCGCCAAGATGCGAATACCTTCCTCGGATGCCGGAGCAGAAAGCGTGTCGGTAACCGCATGATTTGTCAGGCAGGAATTGGTAGCAACCATCAATGCAAAAAGCAATATCTTTTAAGAATATCACTTCTTTTCCGGATCTGGGTTTTCAAACAGCTCTTTAATGTAAGGGTACCTGAAAAGGGATAAATAACCGAAACAAACATAATATGCCTGATATTATGTAGGCCTATTTGCGCCTTGATCATATTATTCATAAGGAGTTGGCGCATTATCATAAAACATTATACATATTGTTATTATTGTTATCAATATTATCATTAACATTGTTATTGTTATATTTGTTTTAATTAATTTAATTAATATTACTATTATCTAACACGTTTGTAAAAACTTTCGGCAAATCAGCCTGAAGTCATTTCAATAGCCTTGTCCGTCACCAATTGAAATGTGAGAAATTTGCAACAATGACGTACCCCTCGGAGTCCGGACAACTATAATTATATAGAATGACGTACAATAACTAGGGTATACCTAAATTGCCCTTGGCTTGATTTCTCGAAGTCTTTGTGATCGTGTTTGTGCTTCAATATCTCTTGGTCTGTATGATATTGCTCAGTGGCGTAATGAGCAAAACGTTTTTGGGGGCAGAAAAAAAAACTACGCATCCCTACCACTCTTAACATGTTACATGCAGGCCCCGCAGAACGTTTTTCAAAGTGGGGGGGGGGGGGGGTAAATTATTTACGATTAGGTAGAGCGTAAAAAGCGAAGCGAGTGGAGCGTAAATTGGCGCGGGGTCAAAGGGCAGAGGGGTTTTAGGCATTTAATATCGGTCAGATGAGCATATTGTGATACCTTATTTGTGACACATGCAGGTTACTAGTTGGCTTGGGCCCCAGTAGCTCAGGGGTTTTAGGCAATAAATTACGGTCAGATGAGCATCCAGGGGCCCGCCTCAGGGCCCCTGATTGGGTTCAGGGGACAGAGCCCCAAGAAGCCAAGGGGTTTTAGGCATTTAATACCGGTCAGATGAGCATATTGTGATACCTTATTTGTGACACACGCATGTTACTATTTGGCTTGGCCCCCCAGTAGCTCAGGGGTTTTAGGCAATACATTACGGTCAGATGAGCATCCAGGGGCCCGCCTCAGGGTCCCTGATTGGGTTCAGGGGACAGAGCCACAAGAAGCCAAGGGGTTTTAGGCATTTAATTACGGTCAGATGAGCATATTGTGATACCTCATTTGTGAAACTGGCAGGTCGCTATTCTTTCTCTCTTTATTTCTATTTCTCTTTTTCAAAAAAGTAAGGGGGGCTCGAGCCCCCCAAGCACCGCCCGTTCCGCAGGTCTGACATGTAGGCTAAATAAGCATATATATTTGCCCGAGTGTAAATTTGGAAATGAGTAATTTCCCATGCAACAAACGTATAAAAAAGTATAAATTATAAAAAAGTGAGAAAAAAAATCCCAGAAAATCATGTCATTTCTGTAACATTTGTATCGAATTAGAAATAAACCACGTTTGAATTTTATTTGGGGGTCAAATCCCAGAAAATCATGTCATTTCAGTAACGTTTGTAAATCACTGGTATCGAATTAGAAATAAACCACGTTTGAATTTTATTTGGGGGGTCAAATCCCAGAAAATCATGTCATTTTAGCAACGTTTGTAAATCATTGATATCGAATTAGAAATAAACCACGTTTGAATTTTATTTGAGGGTCAACTGCCCCCCCCCCCCCCCATCAGTACGCCAGTGGTATTGCTGGTTCTATGCCCTATTAGGGTGGTGTTTGTTTTTGTTATTCCACTGATTCTACGGGATATCCGAGTGATTTGAATAGCCGAGGGCCATCGGAACGACTTGTGGGTGAACTGGACGTTGGACTCAATAGCTAGTACAAACATACCACTGTCGGAGACCCTGACTATTTGTCAAAACCTATTTTCTATTTGCCCAAGCTTTAAAATATAATGTACAGTTATAACAGAGTTATGAGTATAATTTATAGATATTGGGGGGGGGGTGTTAGGCCCAATGGCGAAGCCAGTGGCGAGTCCATGGGCGGCAGGAGGGGTAATAATAGAGGCAGGCCCCGTACGCAGGGGGGGTTAAACCCCCCCTTCGGTAATTCTTCATTTTTCCCACCCACCCCCCCCCCCCCCCGCTTATTCAGCGCCCGCTGAGTCGTTGCGATTTTTTGGGGACCAAAAAAAAAATTAACCCCCCCCCCCCCCCCGCTTATTCAGCGGCTGGCTGAGTCGTTGCGAAATTTTCGGCCCGATTTAAAAATGTAAACCCCCCCCCCCCTTTCAAAATCCTGCGTACGCGCCTGAATAGAGGTGTGATGGTATATGTAGAGTTATGGTATGAATAACAAGGGTTACAATCACTTGATGCTATACTGTGAGGACTCACTTCATCTTGTCGAAGTCTGGTTTGCCCCTCTTTGCTACAATCTCCACCGCTGATCATGTTTGCAGTCGTCCACCAGTCCTTCATCTCGACATCATCGTATGACTTCATCGACGACAGATCAATGTTGATCCCTATGCTCTTCAACCTATACGCATGGGAAATTGATAAACCGTAAAATATGTCAGAAGTATATACAGGCCTAGTATTGAAACATTCTAACACCGTCGGCCTCACCCTCACAGGCGGCCCAATACTCTTCGTCTGGGAGAGATAGAGACCCAGTTTTTAATGGCCCCTAATGGCGCACGAGCGAGGACAAAATAATTATAGAGAAAACAAGAAAGAAAGAAAGAAGGATGATTCGATTTTTATATAATCCTGGTCGAACATCGCTGCGGGGTGCACTTTTATTTGTGTGTACGTAATGTGTATTCACTATTCAAGGTAGGAGAGATTGAGTTCATTGCTGTCTGTACTGCATGCCCGTGGATTTGTAACCTTACGAAATGAATTTTTATATCTCACAAGAAATTCAGGATTAAACATAACACTTTTTAGTTTAACCGAAGGCCTCATGCAGAGAACGCGTTTATACTAAAGACGATCGTAACAGAGGAAGGAAAGGTTAGTAGGACCAGGGTATGTTAGTTTAAACTAACATACCCTGGTAGGACTACAGGTAGACCGAATTTTTCTGTCTCTTTCGTTCGTTAGCCTCTTATTTGGGTAAGGTCGGCTCTTGAGAGCCGACATTACCAGAGCCGACCTTACCCAAATCAGAGGCTAACGAACGAAAGAGACAGACAAATTCGGTCTAGACTACAGGTAGCTAGTAATAGAAGAAGAAAAAAGTTGATTTCGACAAAGAAAAAAGATATGTGCGCCAGTGCGGATCGAGAGGGATTACAATTTTACACTAAATATCTTTTACGTAAAAAGGAATAAAAGGAGCAACATGATGCCCACGCCCCCCCCCCCCCAGGCCCACCCACCCACAAGATATGTCTGTACAGAGTTTGCATGGGTTGAATGACGTCACATCAATGGCTGAGTTTATATTGAAATGATACACTTCATTTCAAACCACCCATTGTTTCTCTCAAATACAAAGTATTTTGAAATGAATTACTTGAACTGAACATTATGATCGAGTAGAATAGGAAATATATCGTATCATGAATATGAGATCTTATATCAGTTAATTACCTTTCTATGGCCTCGTAGCAGGAGTAGTATGGTTCAAAGAAGATCTGCGTTTTCGGCACAAAACTCAAACATTTAGTTAAAATGGTCGACGTTGACCTGGGCGTACACCAGAGCATCACTCGAGCCTGGTGGCTAGAATCCGTGGTCGTTGATCGGATTCCGGAGGGCGTCGATGTTGAGTTTGATGAGGACTGTGGTTCAGCCATGTTTAACCAAATCAAAATTTATTGTATACACTTGCTAACTGAATGTAAACGCTGCGCAACATTCCGGAACTGACAATATAGTAGGTTCCTGTATTGTACAGTGCGTCCCAGAAAAAACGAAACCCAGTGTTTTTGGGAACTAGAGATAGATGCCATGTGTTGCGTCTGGCCAGATGAAAGGGGCTACCTGTAGATTTATACATGTTGTGGTGCATCCGGGGGGGGGGGTGGAAGCATGATGGGTATAGACATGTGCAAATCCTATTATGCATGGATATCCCAACAATAATGAAAATTCTAAATAACTTCGTAGGGCGCTTCGGTTTTTTTTTTACGTGTTGGAATTGTGCTTATTTGATGTGCGATAATGTGGTGGAGAAACGTTTACAGTGCACTCTCGTTATAAAGAACACCGATATAACAAAATTTCATTATAAAGAAGTAAAATATCTGGTCCCATATGTGGGATTCCCTTTGAATTCTATTGTTTTTGCAACCCTGATACATGTATAAAGAAATTTGATTATAAAGAAATTTCATGGGTCCCGAGGACTTCTTTATAATGAGAGTGCACTGTACATGGTGTTCTAGAGGTGAAGGATATGCAGGATGTTAAGAATGTGGATAAGATATCCCTCCCCGCCCGTGGCAGTGACCAATAAAAGACAATGACACCATGGACCGTGTGTTGACTGGTCTGACATAAGTGTAACGTTTATATTTAGGAAAAGTCTGTTGACCTCCAAAGTATATACAGTATTTAAGATAATTACTATTTTTTTTTATCAATGATGGTCCAAA
Organism: Strongylocentrotus droebachiensis; assembly: GCA_035222895.1. Lineage (NCBI taxonomy): Eukaryota > Metazoa > Echinodermata > Echinoidea > Camarodonta > Strongylocentrotidae > Strongylocentrotus > Strongylocentrotus droebachiensis. The sequence goes on from JAVYIG010018278.1 coordinate 7,859, forward strand.
CGTAAAGCATTGGTGGAGGAGTACATGATTGTATGGGCCAGGAGGAAGTACACTCCCTTCACAATGGCGATTGCCTCATTCACATAATGATGTATGTCATCACTCTCAAGTGAAGCAAGTATTGGAACAAGGGAACAACTTCTCGAGAGGAGTATAGCAGTGGCGGATCCAGGGGTGGGCCGAAACGGCCGCGGCCCCCCCTATTGGCGGCGCAAAAAAAATTGAGAAGGAAAAAAGAGCCGGAAGAAAAGAAGAAGAAAAAAAGGGAAAAAAGGAGAATATAAAAGAAAAGAGAAGAAAAGAGAGACAGTATAAAAAAAAAGAGGAAAGAAAAAGAAGAGAGGAGCCAGGGAGAAAGAAAGACAACGAAATGGCACTAAAAATTAGTGACAGTAACGACGAATAAGGGAAAGACAAGGGAAGGGGGGGGGGTGTGCGTGAAGGCGGATGCATTGGGTGGGGGGGGGGAGGGGTGACTGGCCGTATTCTTATTTTTAGGTTATGCGAAACTGAGTCGGAATTATGCTTATTTTCAAAAAATCTTAGCATGCTTGTTTATGTTAAGCCGTATAGTGCATGAAAAAGGTAAGTGTAGAAACACTTCTGAAAAGGCCGCGCCCGGCCCCTCCAAAGAACGGCAGAATGGTCATCTATAAATTCTGGGGTCATTCCGATGGCTTGGGAGCCGTTATTGAAGTGGTGGCCGGCCCTACTCAAATGGTATTGACGGTAACGATGGATAAGGGAATAAGGAGGAAGGGATGCACATACATGCGCGTACGCATACAACATGACAGAGCTTGAGGGGCCTGGCAGAGCCTTTTCAAGAGAGAAATTGTCTTTAGGAGAGAATAAGAGGTTATTTCTAAAATGAAATGAAAGGGCTCTTGTCAAATAGCCCTTTCATTTCATTTTTTCTCTCGAAATAAACTCTCTTTCTCTCTTATAGACAATTTTATGAGATGGAATCTTCAATCTGAAGCCTTTTTGTGCTCTTTGAAAATAGCACACTGAATGGGGGCAGTGCAATTTAAATTTCAAGGGATGGATTAGAGTTTTTATCGCTCTTGAAAGTCAAATAGCCCTCTCATTTCAGAAATAAGGCTCTCAATATAGACAATTTTATGAGATGGAATCTTCAATCTGAAGCCTTTTTGTGCTCTTTGAAAATAGCACACTGAATGGGGGCAGTGCAATTTAAATTTCAAGGGATGGATTAGAGTTTTTATCGCTCTTGAAAGTCAAATAGCCCTTTCATTTCATTTAAGAAATAAACTCTAATCAACCCTTGATATTTAAATTGCGCTGTCCCTATTGTGTCCTCTTTTTAAAGAGCACAACAGAGCCCTCAGATTAGGCAGCAAGTAGCAAAACAAACCCTTAACACTGGACACAACATTCATTGGGATGATGCCCACATCATTGAGTTTGAAACGCACTTCTGGTCAAGAATGGTAGAAGAAGCATCTGCATAAAAAGGATGAATCCTTCACTGAATAGGGATTCTTGCTATACACTTTTACCTTTGTGTAAATAATAAAAGGTCCACGGGCGTGGTTGTTAGAAGCTTAAACTACATAAAACTCTCTCCAATTTTGCAGGGGGAGAGCCTTTGCCGGGAGTCTTTAATAATAAAAGGGATAAATCCTTCACTGAATAGGGATTCTTGCTATATGTTACCTTTCTTCGCTCCAGTGATCTCGAGGCAGCAGACACACCCACAACAAAAAGTGAGTCACCCTTACTCAAATTGATGAGTCACTGGTTTGTCCGTACAGCGAAACACTTGAAGGATCATGTGAGTCACTATGACTCGATACAAATGAGTCTCTAAGACTCACTTCAAGTGAGTCTTAGATAAATAAGACTCATTTGTATCGAGTCATGGTGACTCACATGATCCTTCAAGTGTTTCGCTGTACGGACAAACCAGTGACTCATCAATTTGAGTAAGGGTGACTCACTTTTTGTTGTGGGTGCATCATGACATAGACCCCCCTACTCCCTAGGCCTATCACACACATACCATACCATGCCAGAGTCACTGTCCACATTTGCAATGGAAAATATATCCTAAAATATCACATTTTAGCGATGTAATCGGTGGTCCCGCTACCCGAATCTGAAAAATCTACTTTGTACGCACTAAATTAAGCCTTAACTTGAGATTTATTTGTCACCCATACTGTCACGAAACAATCTTGAATTAATTCGTTTTACATCAAATAACAAGGATCTAGGAGTTTCGTTGTATAAAACAATGATGCAAGATCATGCATGTTTTCATTCGACACGGCTTCGTGCGATACAGTAGACACTATGAACATGACAGACAATGAAAGCGGACAAAATATACAGTTCCTCAGGTAGACAAAGGGACAGCCCTTCACTGCTATTATGTTTTACATCAAATAACAAGGATCTAGGAGTTTCGTTGTATAAAACAATGATGCAAGATCATGCATGTTTTCATTCGACACGGCTTCGTGCGATACAGTAGACACTATGAACATGACAGACAATGAAAGCGGACAAAATATACAGTTCCTCAGGTAGACAAAGGGACAGCCCTTCACTGCTATTATGTAAAAATGTGTAGAACAGGTGTCACATGCATATTCACCTGTTCTACACATTTTTACATAATAGCAGTGAAGGGATGTTCCTTTGTTTTCCTGAGGAACTGTATATTTTGTCCGCTTTCATTGTCTGTCATGTTCATAGTGAGAATCTATAGTTAAGTTACACACAGCCTCATCAACTCGAGTGCGGATATCGTAAAATGAACGCATGCATCATTTGTATAATAATCAGAAGATTCAGCCCACGAATCCAGTCATAAAAATCAACGTTTAAAACCATATGAATAATTATGCGTACCAATTTTTCACTAGCTGCAGTCAAAACTCTTCTGAATCCAAGATATAAGATGGCGACGTCGCGTCGTCGATCGGGAATTCAAATATGGCTCGAGAATGCGCATTTTGGATGACGTCACGAAAGCATGCGCGCGCATGCATACAGCCTCACTTTCAAGTTGACTCACTTTTTTCTTCTAAAATGCTCTTATGTCGATCTTGACTCATTTTTTACGACCATGTGAGTCAGTCGAAGCATTTTGCAAATGCGTCAGCTCATGATTGACACACTGGTGAAATATAAATGAGTCAATAGAGACTCATTGGTTGTTACTAATGAGTCAATTTACACCTGACTCACGAAAATTATGCTTAAATGTGTCAAATGACTCACTTTTTGTTGTGGGTGCAGCAAGAAATTGTGTAAACAAAAATCTGTTGCCGGGAGTCTTGCATGGGGCGGAGCCCCGGGAAGTTCTTGAACTTAATTTTTTTTTCGGAAATTCAAAATAGTCGTCATTAGCGATAGAAATTGTAATTTTCTCCTAGAGAGTCACATAGCCCCTTTCATTTCATTTTAGAAATAACCTCTCTTTCTTTCTTAAAGACAATTTCATGTCGAGCCAACTCAGTCGGAAATGTAATCTGTAGGCCTAAGTGTAAAGTTGAGTTTCATGTTCTTCCTTATTTTTTTCCTTTCTTTCTCTCTCTCTCTCCCTCTCTCTGTCTCTCTCCTTTTCCTCTACCTTTTTTTTAATTTTATAACATTATTCTCTCTTTTCTTCTAATTTTTATGTGTTTGACATGCGTTACGCGTACGTCTATCAATGCCTAAATATGGTAGATTTACATTTTGATGTATCCCTTTGTAGGTGCACCTTATATTCCAGAAAGTGCCCTATTTTGATGGTGCCCCCCCCCCCCTATGTATTGATCTCGATAAAAATAACTTTCTCATTAATTCTATTTCCCATATTTCTAATACTTGCACTAATCTCAAATTTTAAAAAAATCATCTACTTTCTCTCAAGACAACATTATATAAAGGATTCATATCTCGCGAGTCATCTCTCAATTTCTAACTTCTTGCTTTCCTCATCTCCCAGTCTCCCTTGCTTTAATATTCCTCGTTACTTCCTTCCAATTGAACTCCAAATTAATTGATTTTATACACTGTATCTATTCTTCAACTACAGGTAGATGCAAATGTTACTCAAAATCCATTATATAAATCACACTCAGGATACAGCCAATTGACGAGAATTGCTTCAATCTATATTTTACATGTATCATTAATATATGGTTTTACAATGGCTACACTCTTATTTCCACGGAGTCAAATTTCACTCTGAATGGCGTCAGCTGGGAGTCAAATTGATTCGGAATCCGTGTCACTTTAACTAGGAATAGAGTTGACTCCCAGCTGACGCCATTTAGAGTGAAATTTGACTCCGTGGAAATAAGAGTGTATGGTGATGAGTTGTCTAGGTAATATGTTGATGTGTTTGTTTTAATGTATTACCATGGTGCACCTTCTTGGTTAAAAAAAAATATGTGTATGTATTAACGTAAGTTCGTGCCTTTACATACCACAGTAGATTCCAATGTATTATATTTGATGCAGAATAATATTAATATTTGAAGATTAGAAACACAAACAGTTTCCATAACCGTTCAAGTGTTTCAAGAAAAAGTTAAGCAAACTTTCTCCTGGATGTAAATTCACACTAGCGAGCTTTCCGATCCAGGCTAGACTCTACGCGAGCGGTTTCATTGGAATTAATCGAGAAATTCCCCTCGCTAGCGAGTAAATAAAAAATACGCCGGCAGTGACGGTAACGATGGATAAGGAGGAAGGGGTGCATACGTGAACTGCAAGCGTATAGGAGATGATCATCATTTTAGGGTGTGCAATCTGGGTCGGATTCCAGGATAATATATTCATAAAAAAGAGGATCACATAAAAGCACTCATGATAAAGCCGCGCCCGGCCCCTACAACATCATTTTTGATTTTTAGATGATGGGGCGGATGGCAGGGGTAGGGGGCAAAGTTCCCCCACTTTTTCAAGCACCCCCAAATTGCCACTTTTACTTTGTAAGAAGTGCCCCTTCCCCTTTTCAGACCTACCCCTTTTTAACTCGGATAAGCGCACATTTTATCAACACATGTGCCCCCTTTACTTTCTGATAAGGGCTATTTAGAAAAATGAGGCCCTTCATAAAAAAGTGTCCCTTTTCATTCTCATAAGTATCCCTTTTCATCTCTGGTAAATAACTTTTTTCATATACGAGAAGTTAATTCTTTTCACTTCAGTGCGCTCTTCACCTCCGATAATTGCCCCTATTCAAATCTGAGAGATACTTTGAAAAGTACCCCTTCCCCTCCTGATAAGTACTTTTTTCGTCTATGATGGGTGCCTATTTTCACCTCTGCTAACTGCCATTTTATTTTGAATCGTACCCCTTTTCCTTTCTAATAAGGGACCTATCCCCTTTTCATAAATGCCCTTTTTCACCTCTGATAAATCAATTTCTGATGGATGCCCCTTTTCCGTCGACAAATGCCCATTTCCCATACTCATAAGTGCCCTATCTCATTTCTGGTGAGTGCCTCCTTTCAGGTGTAAGAAGTGCCCCGTTTGAACCTTTGATAATTACTCTTTGTACTTTGACACATGCTCCTTTTCTTTTCTAATATGTGTCTTTATCCCTTGTCCACTTTACCTCTCCATCATTAGTCTTGCACCTAATTTAAAGCGACTAAGAGTAATTTCCCCTAAAGCTCGCTCGCTCGCATTTATAGATGATACAATTACATGTCACTTAACAAAGGTCTTTTCAGTCTTCCGTTACGAGAATGTGCTTGTAACCCCATCATGATTTGGTTTTTTCCTCTTTATAAGATGTAATTTTTCACTCTGCGACCTCACAGATCTTACTTTTTTTTTTCGCTCGCTTTGCTCGCTCGCAAATGAATATTCAAACAATCACACCCAACCGAAAGTGTGATGCTTAAGCCATATCTTGTATAATTATAAAGAAAAACAAATATAGAAATCGTCCCTGATAATGGAATCACAATGAAGGGGTATATACCAATGTCTAAAAAAATGTATATTTTCGCTTTGAGATTTCGCTTTGTAGGTGCCCTTCTTTGTTGGTGCTTTCCACTTTGGAAATAGCTCCGCCGCCCCTGCTTACCCATTAGCGCCCGGACGCGCCGGCGTTAATTTCGCGCTTGCGCGCAAAGGGGGTGTATGTGGGGGGGTGGGAATGTCCTCTCTATCTCTGAAGCTGAATTTTTTAACTGGATTCGTGCGTTTTGGTTAATAATTTTGGGGGGCGTCTGATTTCATTTCAAAACACCTGCAGTCAATGCGGGATGGGGTTGCAGCCTCTTTTTCCCCGAAAATTTAAAAATTACTAATATGCATTTTTTATATCTTATCTCGTATATTTTGGTGACAAAAAACACTTTCACAACATACATAATTATGTTCAAATTTCCGCTCGCCAAATTATGAAACCAGGAAATACACTGTCGCTCATAAAGGTGGAATATTTTAGTTTTACCCCAATTGATGGAATTATTTTAAAAATTATTTAAAAATAATAGACCTAGATAATAGTTTACATTCTCAGATTTTATTGAATAATAATTTGCCAATGTGTGTTTTGCGGGACTGCTAAAGCATGTGTATGCTACTATGCGTATCAACTAGGGGACCTATGCCCTTATGTCATAAATGACAGTAATGAGGATTAATGACCCACAAAAGGGCACTAATATAGCACATCGACACGGTTTTGATCCTGGGGCCTCACAGTTACGAGGCCATTGTTTTGTCACTGAACCATGACTGTACGCAGCGGGGGCTAGGGTAGGGGGCAGTTTCCATAAATAAAAAAAAAACAGAAAATGCAATAAATTTTCAATAATTTATTGCATTTTACCCCGGTTCCCAACATAAAAAAATCTTCTGCTTCCATGCCTTGAGCCATAATGGATGGCCGTCCAGAGGATTTTTTTATGTTGCACTGTAAAAAATAATTTGTTCATTGGTAATTTTTACCTATTTTTTCCATGTAGAATTTACTTGAAAACATTTCTTTTTCCACTTACGCACTAAATTTAAGTCTTGCTAACTCAAACTTTCAATTTAGTAGAACATACGTGGAATATTTAAGTAAAATCAAATACATAAAAACTTTAGGTAATTTCAGCTTGTATTAATTTAGTAATTTTAACTCAAAATCAGAAATTATACGTATTACTCAAACAATTTATGTTGATTATTCTTATCTTTTTAAAGTAAGGACCGATGCAGTGCGTAATAGAAATATTTACATAATTTATGAATATTCATTAAGACCAAATTAAACTCTTTTTTAAATAAAACAATTCTTTTTTGTGGTTGAATGAAAATTTAAGGACTTTAAAACATTTACTAATTCATTTAACATGGCTAAGCAAAGACAAGACAATTTTTAATTGTTACCGTATTCAAAACAAATCAAAACTTGATATTTCAGGAAATTGTCAACCAATTTTCCTTTTAAGATGCTACGATCAAGTATATATAAAATTTGGAGCCTTTCAATATGTGTCGAATTGAAGCGTATGTAATAGTTTGTGATGGTGGTAGATATATATATACGGTTAAATCTTAAATAGAAGTAGTGAATGATTAGTGGATGTTACTTGTAAGATTAGATGGGTACCAAATCGTGCAATATGTAATCCTACCATAGCTTTTTTTTAATTATCTAAAATGATTACAATACTTACAATACAATAATTATTTACGTTAATGTAACTCGATTTAACTGAGTAAAAATTTATTCAGCAAAATAAGTAAATTCTACTTAAGATGCCGTAGGTAATATTTACTTAATAAAAAATAAGGCAATTCTTTTCCTCAATTTTATTGAGTTATTTCGACTATTATTTTTTTATACAGTGTAAGTTGAAATAACGGTCTGCGCGATTTTCGAATTTCCGGCCTCCCCTATTGGAAAATCCTGGATCGGCGCCTGTATAGGGGGAAGTGTCGTGGCAGTATTGGAATGCCCTTACAGGTACACTCCCCTCAAGAAGTTGTTCCCTCATTCACTTACAGTGCACTCTCGTTATAAAGAACACTGATATAACAAAATTTCATTTTAAAGAAGTAAAATCTCTGGTCCCATATCTTGGATTTCCTTTGTATTCTATTGTTTTGGCAGCCCTGATATAAAGAAATTTCGTTATAAAGAAACAATTTCATGGGTCCCAAGGACTTCTTTATAACGAGACGACCAAGATGTGACTTTTGCTTTGGACTACCATCCCCCTGTTCATGAGGAAAATGATGAACAACCGAAGATTTGGGGGGTATGAGTTACAGGTTAATGCTAGTGTTGGACAATAATTAAAAGATTAAGGTGTTAGCAAAATCAACAGGTACAATTACTTTGGCTACATGCAGTGTTTGTTGAAGGCATGCTGAAGGGATTTTAATGTAGGCCTACTGGTACATGTCTTGAACTGTTTTGATGTTGCACATAATTTTGTGTAATGTTCCTGTGCTTGGAGGATGACTGTTGTTGATGAAGGATTCTGGTGGTGAGAGGATGCATTACCCATACGGGGAATACATCCTCTCACCTACTGATTTTGATGTTGGAAGTGAATGTTGGGATAGTGTCTGTACTCACATTGGCTGGAGTTGTTCATGGGTGAAGACTATCACATGAACATAACAAATGATCTTCCATGGAAAACATTTATCAAAAGTTTATATTTAATTGTAAAGTGTCAGTACAAGGTGGCAGATTTACAATGTATTCCACACACAAAAAAGACAATCGGCATGGTCCTTGTCACATACTCTGAGAAACTATAGCGACATATTGCTGAAAGTGGAAAGGATAGGGAAGATGACTATGAGTGTACCAGTGGTAGTCATGATGAGAGCAATTTATACTAAGAATCACTGATTGCTATGTGCACTCAAGTAGCCAGCAGTAACTTTTGAGATGTTGGTATTACACAATGTGTGTTATGGGTAGTTGGATTTTTTTCTTTTAAAGTCTACACAATTATGAGAACCTTAAATAATTTTTAATTGGTAAAATGACCTTTTAAAGGAAAATGCAAGATTTTGCAACCAATGACAACAAAGCATGCCAAGTGAGTGTGTTGTTTGTAACATATTTTTTCATATGCTCTGGCCTACAACAAATTTGTCAGAGGTGCAGAGGTAAATTTATGGTGAAATACATAGTCTTACATGTATAATAGCCCCAAAGGTGAAAGTGATTTCACACGCCCTAATATTTGTTAATACACATCCATTTTTCACAAAATTATACCTATTAGGTGACAACAAAAATGGCGGTCAAACCTTCCAGGGAGGGTCGGTCAGTCAGCATTTTTTATTGTGTTTTTGACATTAAATTTTTCGATTAAAAAACATGGAAATTATTTGTTCTCAGCTTCTCGCTCACTCACTGCACTCGCAACTTTTCATCCAATTTTTTTGTCAAAATGGCTGATTTTCCTTGTTTCCAACAAAATTTACAATGATAAAATATAGACCTAAACACCTCAAAATAACAGTAAAATACAAAGACTGACAAATGGAGGAATGAGCCGGAGAGCCAGTAAGGCCCGAAAGTAGCCCACACCTTTACAAAAATATGTATACAATGCATGATATACACAGAAAAAAGAAACAATTAACAAAAGTTGAACGCGTAAAAAAGACTCTGACAAAAACCATTACGACAAGACAAATGTGGACATGCTCTAAAGAAATTACTCATAATTACTAATCAGCTAACGTTTAAGTAGGTTTCGAAAGTGTTTTGTATTTTTTGATTCTTTGATTAGTTTAGGGAGTGAATTCGAAAGGATTAGGCCGGTGTGACGGCGTTTAGTGTGACTGGCGGATCGTGTTCGCGGAACAAAATCCGCCGGCAGATATTGTTCCCGTCACAAAATCTGCCGGCAGATATTGTAACCCACCACGCAGAGTGGCTGGCAGATAGTGTTCCGTTTTGCAGCTATCGTTCCATTCTGAAGGTATCGTTTTTATGAGTGGTATACGGTCTCCGCTTGCTGTCATGTGATCAGCTGTCCTGTTGTTGCAAACAACTGAACAACGGGATTCTTATCGAATCAACATCATATAATCTTATACATAGTCCGCTATTCTGCAGTGATTTTCTTCCAATCCAGTATCATTTGTACGGTAAGAAACCAAAGTTTGTGGTTATTCATTTTATGACTAATAAAGCTGATAATACGCGACGTAATAAGGGTGGGCCGAGATCCAACTTTAGTAAATGTAGGCCTAGATCTAGTCCCGTATGTTCAAATGTGTGTGCATTTTAAGTAGACTGATTGCCTTTTAAGCTGCTTAACACTCGTGTTTTAGGTAGAAATGTACAGTAATATGAGATTTATGTCTCATGAAATATGAATAGACTTTCTAGGTCCTATAATTGATAATGGAATAGGGTCTACTAGAATGGCCGACAGTTAGGCCTAGACCTCTAGATCTAGATAGTGATTGCAATTAGAAATCAAAATGTAAGAAAGTAAAAGAGGCCATGAAAACGATAGATTTGTCGATATGATATCAATGAGCTCTACTTGAGGATCTACATGACGGGGGCGTACAGAGGATTTTTTCGAGGGGGGGGGGGGGGGGGCTGGGGGGGTAATATGTGAAAATCACGCAGTCAATTTCACAACGACTCGGCCAGCCGGTGAATATAAGCCGGGGGGTGGTAAGAGCACTTTTTTTTTCCTTCTTTTTTTCCCCGAAAATATGAACATTTGGCAGACCAATATTTCGTTCAGTTGGTGGGGGGTAAGGTCACCTTTTTTGGGTCACCCTTTAGCACAAAAAATGTTTAATTTATTTTTGTTATTAAAAAAGTGAGGGGGGGGGTTTCCTCAAAAACACACACACACATAAACAAAATTGGAGGAGGGGGGGGGGGTCCAACCCCCGAAACTCCCTCCCCCCTGCATACTCGTCTGCTACACGATCTAGTGTTGAAGAAGTGATGATGGTTCTTTTGTCACAAACTTAAATTTGATTTTCTTTTTCCTTTTATTTATCAGTTGCAGCATCATCGAACACTATGGCCGATGAATCAGAAGATAACGTAGAAGCTACGAGAGAGCTCATTTCACAATGGACAACAGAAGTGTTACGTGACTTTCTACAAGGAGGGGACTCAAGCTTGGAAATCGAGTAGTCATTATTTTATGGGTGTTCTCTGCCTTGACGCTGGCGGTAGCTGTTCAGCCATCCGAGGTAGAGATAAACTGGACGATGGATGGAGAGGGGGGGGGGGGGGAGAAAGGCATGCAGACTGCAGAGCTAGTCGTCTACTATGTATAGAGACATTTGTGTGTACCTAGTGGATAAGGACCCTCCATCACTAGAGGGAAGAATGAGAGACTATAAAGAGGGAAAGGCATTTAGTTATTTTGCCAGTTTTTGGTTAGGGAGATATTTGTTTCATCTCGTGGGAGAAAGCCGTCTGTAATTCAAAATCATTTGATACTTGAATAAATTTAGTTCATTTTCTAGACTGTTTCATGTCAAACCGTTGATTCTACTTTCTTGTGAGTATAGTCAGAGAGATAGAGAAGTAACACAAGTAAAGAATGAAAAAGAAGCCAATATTTGAACGAGGAGGAGAAAATGGAGATTACGTTGTTGCCCATAGAGTTGGAATAATTGTTCTTACCACTTTTTATTAAATTATTGTGACCATTTGGCTTATTGTTTGTACATAAAGGTCATATGTTATAAGAACTGTATTGATCAATCTAAAGAGTCTTATAGATTGATTAATACAGTTTTGAGATGATGATGATGATCGTGATGATGAACGAGAAGGAGAAGAGGAGGAACATATCAAGAGTTGATGGCGAAAAGATTGATAGAGGGGTTATCATTACAGAGAGAGATAGACTAACATGAGGAAGGGAGAGCAAGAATGGAGGCTATGACATAGGGGAAGAGATAGAAATCAAAATTATATTTATACAAACATTTACTAAATTAGAATAGTAAATTAGAAGATAAAGCTAGAGGAAAGAATGCAAACTAAAATTAAGCAAAGACCATCACAATATCGTTTACATTATAATACAAATTGAGTAAAGGTACATGGAAATGTGTACATTTTTAAAAATTTAAGGCCAGTAAGGCCAGTAAGTATATTAATCGGCCTGTGATCTAACACCAACAATGTTTCAATGTTGGTGTGTTTTCCTTCTGCACTATTTTATTTTTGTCACTTTGTGGGAAGTAAAAGAAGGTGTTAAGCATTTTTACAATGATTGCCATACTAGGGCAAGGAAAGTTGAAGTGATTAATCATGTCCTGTATAATGTGTAATTTAATTTCTATGGCTCTAAGTTCTCTCTCTTTGAAATTCAAAGGAACGGATTGGATTTGTTGAGTGCAAGGTTTAAAAAGAATGTAATAGATTTCCATCACCTCAGCCATTTTTTGGAATAAAATCCATTATGTAATTATCAGCGTATGCAGAGTACCCAACCACAGGGTGAACAACTTGTATTTAATGGCTTAGGCAGTTTTTGTAAGATTCAAAAGATTAAGATTGTAAAGACATTGTTGGGAAATAAAAAGATTTTATTGCAAAGAGTCTCGTATGATTCTGTTAGTGTTTTCTTTGCTTTTTATGGATGTAGTGAGGGCCAAACAAAGTGCCTATCTTAAAGCAACCTATTTCTCCATTGTTGTGTAAAATTGCTTGGAGGACCCCTTCGACCATTGATCGAGTAGTATTAATAACCTTCCACAACAGGCATGTGTTTAAGTGTGTTTGCACCCGTTTGTTGTGGACTTGTGTAGTGAAAGAATGTGTGACTTCAAGTTTTAGTTAAGAGGTGTTGTACGGGAAATTAAGCACCAACACTAGGTTTAACACCGTACTTCAAATCAGTTTATTTAAAGGTAATATCTTAGTTAAGGCAAAGGAATATATCATCTCTAGTTATACTTATTTCATTCAAGCACTATTTATTTTCATTGTATTTATCACCAGGATCTTCATTGTAACAGTATATTCCAGACAATGATGATATTTTTTATCACTATTTCAAAAAGTCAATCTATATATGAATAAAAAATATCTCTGGATATAAAAACAAGCGTTCTATGACGAAGTTTAAAAAAAAATTCCAGATCACTCGCTTGCTCACAAAGTATGTTCTCGATTATTATCATAATCCAAGTTCCTTTCTGATAAAGATGGTAATCCATTGTGATAGAAAGGCGACCAACATGTATATTACACTTTGTGTCTTATGAAGGAAAGTAAACAATAATCCTCCTCCATAATCGCCAATTTGTACACCCCTCCTTGACAACAGAATTATGCTGGATGAAAAAGAAGAAAAAAACATTTCTGTGAAAAAAACTTCATTATTTTAGCTTGCTCGCTCGCTCGCAAATCTTTTTCTCTTTCTGTATCAGAATTGCTATATCTTCACTATTTGTGCTGATAGAAAGCGAGGGCAGGTGTACCAGAAATTC
>JAVYIG010018279.1:0-21288 GCA_035222895.1 Strongylocentrotus droebachiensis
GCAGAGTCTCTTGGTTGGTGTTCAGGCTAAACCCGTTTCGTCACTCAGCCGGTCACTTGGCAACAATTAATGAACATCTGAAACTACTACCCCATTCCATACTCGTTGGGGGCGCATTTCCAGAAGAAAAAAAAAACAAATTCAGATGATGACGTCATTGTTCACTCTTAAATAGGTTCAACAATGATGTCCTTTGCCTACGACCATACCATGCTGAATATACCGGTTCTCGTCCGATCACCGAAGTCAAGCAGCATAGGGCCCGGTTAGTACTTGGATGGGAGACCGCCTGGGAATACCGGGTGTTGTAGGCATTTTGTTGCTTGACATAAAATTGTAGACATCCTTCTCTTACCTTCCCTTTTCCTCCTTTTTTGGGGGGTTTTTTTTTTTTGCAATGTGTTTGTATTTCTCCCCTTCAAATTCCCACAGAGGAATTATTATTTATCCCTCTTTCTGGAGGAAAGACAGGGAGCAAAGAAAACGACGACCAGGTTTTGGTGGCTCTTCCCTTCTAAAAGAAGCTTATTATCGACCTCTAACTCCGTCCTTCCTTCCCTTCTCCACCTCTTTAACAAACTTAACTCCCGTCCCCCTCTCCCCGGCCCGGCTCCCCTTTTTTCTTTTATTCCATCCTTCATGTAGCATATTATTATGGCACAATGTTTCACCCTCAACCGTTTCCAAGACACTTTGTAAATAGTTGAATAGTTAAAGGCTAATTTCGACTATGATGTCATCTTGTTATATTCCTCATCCCCAAGACCCGATCTGAAAAGGGCATAGAAGAAGTTCAGCTCTGGAGTAATTAGTACCTCAATATAGTTCATCAAGAGCTCCATCTGCAGAGTCTCTTGGTTGGTGTTCAGGCTAAACCCGTTTCGTCACTCAGCCGGTCACTTGGCAACAATTAATGAACATCTGAAACTACTACCCCATTCCATACTCGTTGGGGGCGCATTTCCAGAAGAAAAAAAAAACAAATTCAGATGATGACGTCATTGTTCACTCTTAAATAGGTTCAACAATGATGTCCTTTGCCTACGACCATACCATGCTGAATATACCGGTTCTCGTCCGATCACCGAAGTCAAGCAGCATAGGGCCCGGTTAGTACTTGGATGGGAGACCGCCTGGGAATACCGGGTGTTGTAGGCATTTTGTTGCTTGACATAAAATTGTAGACATCCTTCTCTTACCTTCCCTTTTCCTCCTTTTTTGGGGGGTTTTTTTTTTGCAATGTGTTTGTATTTCTCCCCTTCAAATTCCCACAGAGGAATTATTATTTATCCCTCTTTCTGGAGGAAAGACAGGGAGCAAAGAAAACGACGACCAGGTTTTGGTGGCTCTTCCCTTCTAAAAGAAGCTTATTATCGACCTCTAACTCCGTCCTTCCTTCCCTTCTCCACCTCTTTAACAAACTTAACTCCCGTCCCCCTCTCCCCGGCCCGGCTCCCCTTTTTTCTTTTATTCCATCCTTCATGTAGCATATTATTATGGCACAATGTTTCACCCTCAACCGTTTCCAAGACACTTTGTAAATAGTTGAATAGTTAAAGGCTAATTTCGACTATGATGTCATCTTGTTATATTCCTCATCCCCAAGACCCGATCTGAAAAGGGCATAGAAGAAGTTCAGCTCTGGAGTAATTAGTACCTCAATATAGTTCATCAAGAGCTCCATCTGCAGAGTCTCTTGGTTGGTGTTCAGGCTAAACCCGTTTCGTCACTCAGCCGGTCACTTGGCAACAATTAATGAACATCTGAAACTACTACCCCATTCCATACTCGTTGGGGGCGCATTTCCAGAAGAAAAAAAAAACAAATTCAGATGATGACGTCATTGTTCACTCTTAAATAGGTTCAACAATGATGTCCTTTGCCTACGACCATACCATGCTGAATATACCGGTTCTCGTCCGATCACCGAAGTCAAGCAGCATAGGGCCCGGTTAGTACTTGGATGGGAGACCGCCTGGGAATACCGGGTGTTGTAGGCATTTTGTTGCTTGACATAAAATTGTAGACATCCTTCTCTTACCTTCCCTTTTCCTCCTTTTTTGGGGGGTTTTTTTTTTTGCAATGTGTTTGTATTTCTCCCCTTCAAATTCCCACAGAGGAATTATTATTTATCCCTCTTTCTGGAGGAAAGACAGGGAGCAAAGAAACGACGACCAGGTTTTGGTGGCTCTTCCCTTCTAAAAGAAGCTTATTATCGACCTCTAACTCCGTCCTTCCTTCCCTTCTCCACCTCTTTAACAAACTTAACTCCCGTCCCCCTCTCCCCGGCCCGGCTCCCCTTTTTTCTTTTATTCCATCCTTCATGTAGCATATTATTATGGCACAATGTTTCACCCTCAACCGTTTCCAAGACACTTTGTAAATAGTTGAATAGTTAAAGGCTAATTTCGACTATGATGTCATCTTGTTATATTCCTCATCCCCAAGACCCGATCTGAAAAGGGCATAGAAGAAGTTCAGCTCTGGAGTAATTAGTACCTCAATATAGTTCATCAAGAGCTCCATCTGCAGAGTCTCTTGGTTGGTGTTCAGGCTAAACCCGTTTCGTCACTCAGCCGGTCACTTGGCAACAATTAATGAACATCTGAAACTACTACCCCATTCCATACTCGTTGGGGGCGCATTTCCAGAAGAAAAAAACAACAAATTCAGATGATGACGTCATTGTTCACTCTTAAATAGGTTCAACAATGATGTCCTTTGCCTACGACCATACCATGCTGAATATACCGGTTCTCGTCCGATCACCGAAGTCAAGCAGCATAGGGCCCGGTTAGTACTTGGATGGGAGACCGCCTGGGAATACCGGGTGTTGTAGGCATTTTGTTGCTTGACATAAAATTGTAGACATCCTTCTCTTACCTTCCCTTTTCCTCCTTTTTTGGGGGGTTTTTTTTTTTTGCAATGTGTTTGTATTTCTCCCCTTCAAATTCCCACAGAGGAATTATTATTTATCCCTCTTTCTGGAGGAAAGACAGGGAGCAAAGAAAACGACGACCAGGTTTTGGTGGCTCTTCCCTTCTAAAAGAAGCTTATTATCGACCTCTAACTCCGTCCTTCCTTCCCTTCTCCACCTCTTTAACAAACTTAACTCCCGTCCCCCTCTCCCCGGCCCGGCTCCCCTTTTTTCTTTTATTCCATCCTTCATGTAGCATATTATTATGGCACAATGTTTCACCCTCAACCGTTTCCAAGACACTTTGTAAATAGTTGAATAGTTAAAGGCTAATTTCGACTATGATGTCATCTTGTTATATTCCTCATCCCCAAGACCCGATCTGAAAAGGGCATAGAAGAAGTTCAGCTCTGGAGTAATTAGTACCTCAATATAGTTCATCAAGAGCTCCATCTGCAGAGTCTCTTGGTTGGTGTTCAGGCTAAACCCGTTTCGTCACTCAGCCGGTCACTTGGCAACAATTAATGAACATCTGAAACTACTACCCCATTCCATACTCGTTGGGGGCGCATTTCCAGAAGAAAAAAAAAACAAATTCAGATGATGACGTCATTGTTCACTCTTAAATAGGTTCAACAATGATGTCCTTTGCCTACGACCATACCATGCTGAATATACCGGTTCTCGTCCGATCACCGAAGTCAAGCAGCATAGGGCCCGGTTAGTACTTGGATGGGAGACCGCCTGGGAATACCGGGTGTTGTAGGCATTTTGTTGCTTGACATAAAATTGTAGACATCCTTCTCTTACCTTCCCTTTTCCTCCTTTTTTGGGGGGTTTTTTTTTTTGCAATGTGTTTGTATTTCTCCCCTTCAAATTCCCACAGAGGAATTATTATTTATCCCTCTTTCTGGAGGAAAGACAGGGAGCAAAGAAAACGACGACCAGGTTTTGGTGGCTCTTCCCTTCTAAAAGAAGCTTATTATCGACCTCTAACTCCGTCCTTCCTTCCCTTCTCCACCTCTTTAACAAACTTAACTCCCGTCCCCCTCTCCCCGGCCCGGCTCCCCTTTTTTCTTTTATTCCATCCTTCATGTAGCATATTATTATGGCACAATGTTTCACCCTCAACCGTTTCCAAGACACTTTGTAAATAGTTGAATAGTTAAAGGCTAATTTCGACTATGATGTCATCTTGTTATATTCCTCATCCCCAAGACCCGATCTGAAAAGGGCATAGAAGAAGTTCAGCTCTGGAGTAATTAGTACCTCAATATAGTTCATCAAGAGCTCCATCTGCAGAGTCTCTTGGTTGGTGTTCAGGCTAAACCCGTTTCGTCACTCAGCCGGTCACTTGGCAACAATTAATGAACATCTGAAACTACTACCCCATTCCATACTCGTTGGGGGCGCATTTCCAGAAGAAAAAAACAACAAATTCAGATGATGACGTCATTGTTCACTCTTAAATAGGTTCAACAATGATGTCCTTTGCCTACGACCATACCATGCTGAATATACCGGTTCTCGTCCGATCACCGAAGTCAAGCAGCATAGGGCCCGGTTAGTACTTGGATGGGAGACCGCCTGGGAATACCGGGTGTTGTAGGCATTTTGTTGCTTGACATAAAATTGTAGACATCCTTCTCTTACCTTCCCTTTTCCTCCTTTTTGGGGGGGTTTTTTTTTTTGCAATGTGTTTGTATTTCTCCCCTTCAAATTCCCACAGAGGAATTATTATTTATCCCTCTTTCTGGAGGAAAGACAGGGAGCAAAGAAAACGACGACCAGGTTTTGGTGGCTCTTCCCTTCTAAAAGAAGCTTATTATCGACCTCTAACTCCGTCCTTCCTTCCCTTCTCCACCTCTTTAACAAACTTAACTCCCGTCCCCCTCTCCCCGGCCCGGCTCCCCTTTTTTCTTTTATTCCATCCTTCATGTAGCATATTATTATGGCACAATGTTTCACCCTCAACCGTTTCCAAGACACTTTGTAAATAGTTGAATAGTTAAAGGCTAATTTCGACTATGATGTCATCTTGTTATATTCCTCATCCCCAAGACCCGATCTGAAAAGGGCATAGAAGAAGTTCAGCTCTGGAGTAATTAGTACCTCAATATAGTTCATCAAGAGCTCCATCTGCAGAGTCTCTTGGTTGGTGTTCAGGCTAAACCCGTTTCGTCACTCAGCCGGTCACTTGGCAACAATTAATGAACATCTGAAACTACTACCCCATTCCATACTCGTTGGGGGCGCATTTCCAGAAGAAAAAAAAAACAAATTCAGATGATGACGTCATTGTTCACTCTTAAATAGGTTCAACAATGATGTCCTTTGCCTACGACCATACCATGCTGAATATACCGGTTCTCGTCCGATCACCGAAGTCAAGCAGCATAGGGCCCGGTTAGTACTTGGATGGGAGACCGCCTGGGAATACCGGGTGTTGTAGGCATTTTGTTGCTTGACATAAAATTGTAGACATCCTTCTCTTACCTTCCCTTTTCCTCCTTTTTTGGGGGGTTTTTTTTTTTGCAATGTGTTTGTATTTCTCCCCTTCAAATTCCCACAGAGGAATTATTATTTATCCCTCTTTCTGGAGGAAAGACAGGGAGCAAAGAAAACGACGACCAGGTTTTGGTGGCTCTTCCCTTCTAAAAGAAGCTTATTATCGACCTCTAACTCCGTCCTTCCTTCCCTTCTCCACCTCTTTAACAAACTTAACTCCCGTCCCCCTCTCCCCGGCCCGGCTCCCCTTTTTTCTTTTATTCCATCCTTCATGTAGCATATTATTATGGCACAATGTTTCACCCTCAACCGTTTCCAAGACACTTTGTAAATAGTTGAATAGTTAAAGGCTAATTTCGACTATGATGTCATCTTGTTATATTCCTCATCCCCAAGACCCGATCTGAAAAGGGCATAGAAGAAGTTCAGCTCTGGAGTAATTAGTACCTCAATATAGTTCATCAAGAGCTCCATCTGCAGAGTCTCTTGGTTGGTGTTCAGGCTAAACCCGTTTCGTCACTCAGCCGGTCACTTGGCAACAATTAATGAACATCTGAAACTACTACCCCATTCCATACTCGTTGGGGGCGCATTTCCAGAAGAAAAAAAAAACAAATTCAGATGATGACGTCATTGTTCACTCTTAAATAGGTTCAACAATGATGTCCTTTGCCTACGACCATACCATGCTGAATATACCGGTTCTCGTCCGATCACCGAAGTCAAGCAGCATAGGGCCCGGTTAGTACTTGGATGGGAGACCGCCTGGGAATACCGGGTGTTGTAGGCATTTTGTTGCTTGACATAAAATTGTAGACATCCTTCTCTTACCTTCCCTTTTCCTCCTTTTTTGGGGGGTTTTTTTTTTTGCAATGTGTTTGTATTTCTCCCCTTCAAATTCCCACAGAGGAATTATTATTTATCCCTCTTTCTGGAGGAAAGACAGGGAGCAAAGAAAACGACGACCAGGTTTTGGTGGCTCTTCCCTTCTAAAAGAAGCTTATTATCGACCTCTAACTCCGTCCTTCCTTCCCTTCTCCACCTCTTTAACAAACTTAACTCCCGTCCCCCTCTCCCCGGCCCGGCTCCCCTTTTTTCTTTTATTCCATCCTTCATGTAGCATATTATTATGGCACAATGTTTCACCCTCAACCGTTTCCAAGACACTTTGTAAATAGTTGAATAGTTAAAGGCTAATTTCGACTATGATGTCATCTTGTTATATTCCTCATCCCCAAGACCCGATCTGAAAAGGGCATAGAAGAAGTTCAGCTCTGGAGTAATTAGTACCTCAATATAGTTCATCAAGAGCTCCATCTGCAGAGTCTCTTGGTTGGTGTTCAGGCTAAACCCGTTTCGTCACTCAGCCGGTCACTTGGCAACAATTAATGAACATCTGAAACTACTACCCCATTCCATACTCGTTGGGGGCGCATTTCCAGAAGAAAAAAAAAACAAATTCAGATGATGACGTCATTGTTCACTCTTAAATAGGTTCAACAATGATGTCCTTTGCCTACGACCATACCATGCTGAATATACCGGTTCTCGTCCGATCACCGAAGTCAAGCAGCATAGGGCCCGGTTAGAACTTGGATGGGAGACCGCCTGGGAATACCGGGTGTTGTAGGCATTTTGTTGCTTGACATAAAATTGTAGACATCCTTCTCTTACCTTCCCTTTTCCTCCTTTTTTGGGGGGTTTTTTTTTTTGCAATGTGTTTGTATTTCTCCCCTTCAAATTCCCACAGAGGAATTATTATTTATCCCTCTTTCTGGAGGAAAGACAGGGAGCAAAGAAAACGACGACCAGGTTTTGGTGGCTCTTCCCTTCTAAAAGAAGCTTATTATCGACCTCTAACTCCGTCCTTCCTTCCCTTCTCCACCTCTTTAACAAACTTAACTCCCGTCCCCCTCTCCCCGGCCCGGCTCCCCTTTTTTCTTTTATTCCATCCTTCATGTAGCATATTATTATGGCACAATGTTTCACCCTCAACCGTTTCCAAGACACTTTGTAAATAGTTGAATAGTTAAAGGCTAATTTCGACTATGATGTCATCTTGTTATATTCCTCATCCCCAAGACCCGATCTGAAAAGGGCATAGAAGAAGTTCAGCTCTGGAGTAATTAGTACCTCAATATAGTTCATCAAGAGCTCCATCTGCAGAGTCTCTTGGTTGGTGTTCAGGCTAAACCCGTTTCGTCACTCAGCCGGTCACTTGGCAACAATTAATGAACATCTGAAACTACTACCCCATTCCATACTCGTTGGGGGCGCATTTCCAGAAGAAAAAAAAACAAATTCAGATGATGACGTCATTGTTCACTCTTAAATAGGTTCAACAATGATGTCCTTTGCCTACGACCATACCATGCTGAATATACCGGTTCTCGTCCGATCACCGAAGTCAAGCAGCATAGGGCCCGGTTAGAACTTGGATGGGAGACCGCCTGGGAATACCGGGTGTTGTAGGCATTTTGTTGCTTGACATAAAATTGTAGACATCCTTCTCTTACCTTCCCTTTTCCTCCTTTTTTGGGGTTTTTTTTTTTTTGCAATGTGTTTGTATTTCTCCCCTTCAAATTCCCACAGAGGAATTATTATTTATCCCTCTTTCTGGAGGAAAGACAGGGAGCAAAGAAAACGACGACCAGGTTTTGGTGGCTCTTCCCTTCTAAAAGAAGCTTATTATCGACCTCTAACTCCGTCCTTCCTTCCCTTCTCCACCTCTTTAACAAACTTAACTCCCGTCCCCCTCTCCCCGGCCCGGCTCCCCTTTTTTCTTTTATTCCATCCTTCATGTAGCATATTATTATGGCACAATGTTTCACCCTCAACCGTTTCCAAGACACTTTGTAAATAGTTGAATAGTTAAAGGCTAATTTCGACTATGATGTCATCTTGTTATATTCCTCATCCCCAAGACCCGATCTGAAAAGGGCATAGAAGAAGTTCAGCTCTGGAGTAATTAGTACCTCAATATAGTTCATCAAGAGCTCCATCTGCAGAGTCTCTTGGTTGGTGTTCAGGCTAAACCCGTTTCGTCACTCAGCCGGTCACTTGGCAACAATTAATGAACATCTGAAACTACTACCCCATTCCATACTCGTTGGGGGCGCATTTCCAGAAGAAAAAAAAAACAAATTCAGATGATGACGTCATTGTTCACTCTTAAATAGGTTCAACAATGATGTCCTTTGCCTACGACCATACCATGCTGAATATACCGGTTCTCGTCCGATCACCGAAGTCAAGCAGCATAGGGCCCGGTTAGAACTTGGATGGGAGACCGCCTGGGAATACCGGGTGTTGTAGGCATTTTGTTGCTTGACATAAAATTGTAGACATCCTTCTCTTACCTTCCCTTTTCCTCCTTTTTTGGGGGGTTTTTTTTTTTGCAATGTGTTTGTATTTCTCCCCTTCAAATTCCCACAGAGGAATTATTATTTATCCCTCTTTCTGGAGGAAAGACAGGGAGCAAAGAAAACGACGACCAGGTTTTGGTGGCTCTTCCCTTCTAAAAGAAGCTTATTATCGACCTCTAACTCCGTCCTTCCTTCCCTTCTCCACCTCTTTAACAAACTTAACTCCCGTCCCCCTCTCCCCGGCCCGGCTCCCCTTTTTTCTTTTATTCCATCCTTCATGTAGCATATTATTATGGCACAATGTTTCACCCTCAACCGTTTCCAAGACACTTTGTAAATAGTTGAATAGTTAAAGGCTAATTTCGACTATGATGTCATCTTGTTATATTCCTCATCCCCAAGACCCGATCTGAAAAGGGCATAGAAGAAGTTCAGCTCTGGAGTAATTAGTACCTCAATATAGTTCATCAAGAGCTCCATCTGCAGAGTCTCTTGGTTGGTGTTCAGGCTAAACCCGTTTCGTCACTCAGCCGGTCACTTGGCAACAATTAATGAACATCTGAAACTACTACCCCATTCCATACTCGTTGGGGGCGCATTTCCAGAAGAAAAAAAAAACAAATTCAGATGATGACGTCATTGTTCACTCTTAAATAGGTTCAACAATGATGTCCTTTGCCTACGACCATACCATGCTGAATATACCGGTTCTCGTCCGATCACCGAAGTCAAGCAGCATAGGGCCCGGTTAGAACTTGGATGGGAGACCGCCTGGGAATACCGGGTGTTGTAGGCATTTTGTTGCTTGACATAAAATTGTAGACATCCTTCTCTTACCTTCCCTTTTCCTCCTTTTTTGGGGGTTTTTTTTTTTTGCAATGTGTTTGTATTTCTCCCCTTCAAATTCCCACAGAGGAATTATTATTTATCCCTCTTTCTGGAGGAAAGACAGGGAGCAAAGAAAACGACGACCAGGTTTTGGTGGCTCTTCCCTTCTAAAAGAAGCTTATTATCGACCTCTAACTCCGTCCTTCCTTCCCTTCTCCACCTCTTTAACAAACTTAACTCCCGTCCCCCTCTCCCCGGCCCGGCTCCCCTTTTTTCTTTTATTCCATCCTTCATGTAGCATATTATTATGGCACAATGTTTCACCCTCAACCGTTTCCAAGACACTTTGTAAATAGTTGAATAGTTAAAGGCTAATTTCGACTATGATGTCATCTTGTTATATTCCTCATCCCCAAGACCCGATCTGAAAAGGGCATAGAAGAAGTTCAGCTCTGGAGTAATTAGTACCTCAATATAGTTCATCAAGAGCTCCATCTGCAGAGTCTCTTGGTTGGTGTTCAGGCTAAACCCGTTTCGTCACTCAGCCGGTCACTTGGCAACAATTAATGAACATCTGAAACTACTACCCCATTCCATACTCGTTGGGGGCGCATTTCCAGAAGAAAAAAACAACAAATTCAGATGATGACGTCATTGTTCACTCTTAAATAGGTTCAACAATGATGTCCTTTGCCTACGACCATACCATGCTGAATATACCGGTTCTCGTCCGATCACCGAAGTCAAGCAGCATAGGGCCCGGTTAGTACTTGGATGGGAGACCGCCTGGGAATACCGGGTGTTGTAGGCATTTTGTTGCTTGACATAAAATTGTAGACATCCTTCTCTTACCTTCCCTTTTCCTCCTTTTTTGGGGGTTTTTTTTTGTTGCAATGTGTTTGTATTTCTCCCCTTCAAATTCCCACAGAGGAATTATTATTTATCCCTCTTTCTGGAGGAAAGACAGGGAGCAAAGAAAACGACGACCAGGTTTTGGTGGCTCTTCCCTTCTAAAAGAAGCTTATTATCGACCTCTAACTCCGTCCTTCCTTCCCTTCTCCACCTCTTTAACAAACTTAACTCCCGTCCCCCTCTCCCCGGCCCGGCTCCCCTTTTTTCTTTTATTCCATCCTTCATGTAGCATATTATTATGGCACAATGTTTCACCCTCAACCGTTTCCAAGACACTTTGTAAATAGTTGAATAGTTAAAGGCTAATTTCGACTATGATGTCATCTTGTTATATTCCTCATCCCCAAGACCCGATCTGAAAAGGGCATAGAAGAAGTTCAGCTCTGGAGTAATTAGTACCTCAATATAGTTCATCAAGAGCTCCATCTGCAGAGTCTCTTGGTTGGTGTTCAGGCTAAACCCGTTTCGTCACTCAGCCGGTCACTTGGCAACAATTAATGAACATCTGAAACTACTACCCCATTCCATACTCGTTGGGGGCGCATTTCCAGAAGAAAAAAACAACAAATTCAGATGATGACGTCATTGTTCACTCTTAAATAGGTTCAACAATGATGTCCTTTGCCTACGACCATACCATGCTGAATATACCGGTTCTCGTCCGATCACCGAAGTCAAGCAGCATAGGGCCCGGTTAGTACTTGGATGGGAGACCGCCTGGGAATACCGGGTGTTGTAGGCATTTTGTTGCTTGACATAAAATTGTAGACATCCTTCTCTTACCTTCCCTTTTCCTCCTTTTTTTGGGGGTTTTTTTTTTTGCAATGTGTTTGTATTTCTCCCCTTCAAATTCCCACAGAGGAATTATTATTTATCCCTCTTTCTGGAGGAAAGACAGGGAGCAAAGAAAACGACGACCAGGTTTTGGTGGCTCTTCCCTTCTAAAAGAAGCTTATTATCGACCTCTAACTCCGTCCTTCCTTCCCTTCTCCACCTCTTTAACAAACTTAACTCCCGTCCCCCTCTCCCCGGCCCGGCTCCCCTTTTTTCTTTTATTCCATCCTTCATGTAGCATATTATTATGGCACAATGTTTCACCCTCAACCGTTTCCAAGACACTTTGTAAATAGTTGAATAGTTAAAGGCTAATTTCGACTATGATGTCATCTTGTTATATTCCTCATCCCCAAGACCCGATCTGAAAAGGGCATAGAAGAAGTTCAGCTCTGGAGTAATTAGTACCTCAATATAGTTCATCAAGAGCTCCATCTGCAGAGTCTCTTGGTTGGTGTTCAGGCTAAACCCGTTTCGTCACTCAGCCGGTCACTTGGCAACAATTAATGAACATCTGAAACTACTACCCCATTCCATACTCGTTGGGGGCGCATTTCCAGAAGAAAAAAACAACAAATTCAGATGATGACGTCATTGTTCACTCTTAAATAGGTTCAACAATGATGTCCTTTGCCTACGACCATACCATGCTGAATATACCGGTTCTCGTCCGATCACCGAAGTCAAGCAGCATAGGGCCCGGTTAGTACTTGGATGGGAGACCGCCTGGGAATACCGGGTGTTGTAGGCATTTTGTTGCTTGACATAAAATTGTAGACATTCTTCTCTTACCTTCCCTTTTCCTCCTTTTTTGGGGGTTTTTTTTTGTTGCAATGTGTTTGTATTTCTCCCCTTCAAATTCCCACAGAGGAATTATTATTTATCCCTCTTTCTGGAGGAAAGACAGGGAGCAAAGAAAACGACGACCAGGTTTTGGTGGCTCTTCCCTTCTAAAAGAAGCTTATTATCGACCTCTAACTCCGTCCTTCCTTCCCTTCTCCACCTCTTTAACAAACTTAACTCCCGTCCCCCTCTCCCCGGCCCGGCTCCCCTTTTTTCTTTTATTCCATCCTTCATGTAGCATATTATTATGGCACAATGTTTCACCCTCAACCGTTTCCAAGACACTTTGTAAATAGTTGAATAGTTAAAGGCTAATTTCGACTATGATGTCATCTTGTTATATTCCTCATCCCCAAGACCCGATCTGAAAAGGGCATAGAAGAAGTTCAGCTCTGGAGTAATTAGTACCTCAATATAGTTCATCAAGAGCTCCATCTGCAGAGTCTCTTGGTTGGTGTTCAGGCTAAACCCGTTTCGTCACTCAGCCGGTCACTTGGCAACAATTAATGAACATCTGAAACTACTACCCCATTCCATACTCGTTGGGGGCGCATTTCCAGAAGAAAAAAACAACAAATTCAGATGATGACGTCATTGTTCACTCTTAAATAGGTTCAACAATGATGTCCTTTGCCTACGACCATACCATGCTGAATATACCGGTTCTCGTCCGATCACCGAAGTCAAGCAGCATAGGGCCCGGTTAGTACTTGGATGGGAGACCGCCTGGGAATACCGGGTGTTGTAGGCATTTTGTTGCTTGACATAAAATTGTAGACATCCTTCTCTTACCTTCCCTTTTCCTCCTTTTTTGGGGGTTTTTTTTTTTTGCAATGTGTTTGTATTTCTCCCCTTCAAATTCCCACAGAGGAATTATTATTTATCCCTCTTTCTGGAGGAAAGACAGGGAGCAAAGAAAACGACGACCAGGTTTTGGTGGCTCTTCCCTTCTAAAAGAAGCTTATTATCGACCTCTAACTCCGTCCTTCCTTCCCTTCTCCACCTCTTTAACAAACTTAACTCCCGTCCCCCTCTCCCCGGCCCGGCTCCCCTTTTTTCTTTTATTCCATCCTTCATGTAGCATATTATTATGGCACAATGTTTCACCCTCAACCGTTTCCAAGACACTTTGTAAATAGTTGAATAGTTAAAGGCTAATTTCGACTATGATGTCATCTTGTTATATTCCTCATCCCAAGACCCGATCTGAAAAGGGCATAGAAGAAGTTCAGCTCTGGAGTAATTAGTACCTCAATATAGTTCATCAAGAGCTCCATCTGCAGAGTCTCTTGGTTGGTGTTCAGGCTAAACCCGTTTCGTCACTCAGCCGGTCACTTGGCAACAATTAATGAACATCTGAAACTACTACCCCATTCCATACTCGTTGGGGGCGCATTTCCAGAAGAAAAAAAAAACAAATTCAGATGATGACGTCATTGTTCACTCTTAAATAGGTTCAACAATGATGTCCTTTGCCTACGACCATACCATGCTGAATATACCGGTTCTCGTCCGATCACCGAAGTCAAGCAGCATAGGGCCCGGTTAGTACTTGGATGGGAGACCGCCTGGGAATACCGGGTGTTGTAGGCATTTTGTTGCTTGACATAAAATTGTAGACATCCTTCTCTTACCTTCCCTTTTCCTCCTTTTTTGGGGGTTTTTTTTTTTTGCAATGTGTTTGTATTTCTCCCCTTCAAATTCCCACAGAGGAATTATTATTTATCCCTCTTTCTGGAGGAAAGACAGGGAGCAAAGAAAACGACGACCAGGTTTTGGTGGCTCTTCCCTTCTAAAAGAAGCTTATTATCGACCTCTAACTCCGTCCTTCCTTCCCTTCTCCACCTCTTTAACAAACTTAACTCCCGTCCCCCTCTCCCCGGCCCGGCTCCCCTTTTTTCTTTTATTCCATCCTTCATGTAGCATATTATTATGGCACAATGTTTCACCCTCAACCGTTTCCAAGACACTTTGTAAATAGTTGAATAGTTAAAGGCTAATTTCGACTATGATGTCATCTTGTTATATTCCTCATCCCCAAGACCCGATCTGAAAAGGGCATAGAAGAAGTTCAGCTCTGGAGTAATTAGTACCTCAATATAGTTCATCAAGAGCTCCATCTGCAGAGTCTCTTGGTTGGTGTTCAGGCTAAACCCGTTTCGTCACTCAGCCGGTCACTTGGCAACAATTAATGAACATCTGAAACTACTACCCCATTCCATACTCGTTGGGGGCGCATTTCCAGAAGAAAAAAAAAACAAATTCAGATGATGACGTCATTGTTCACTCTTAAATAGGTTCAACAATGATGTCCTTTGCCTACGACCATACCATGCTGAATATACCGGTTCTCGTCCGATCACCGAAGTCAAGCAGCATAGGGCCCGGTTAGTACTTGGATGGGAGACCGCCTGGGAATACCGGGTGTTGTAGGCATTTTGTTGCTTGACATAAAATTGTAGACATCCTTCTCTTACCTTCCCTTTTCCTCCTTTTTTGGGGGTTTTTTTTTTTTGCAATGTGTTTGTATTTCTCCCCTTCAAATTCCCACAGAGGAATTATTATTTATCCCTCTTTCTGGAGGAAAGACAGGGAGCAAAGAAAACGACGACCAGGTTTTGGTGGCTCTTCCCTTCTAAAAGAAGCTTATTATCGACCTCTAACTCCGTCCTTCCTTCCCTTCTCCACCTCTTTAACAAACTTAACTCCCGTCCCCCTCTCCCCGGCCCGGCTCCCCTTTTTTCTTTTATTCCATCCTTCATGTAGCATATTATTATGGCACAATGTTTCACCCTCAACCGTTTCCAAGACACTTTGTAAATAGTTGAATAGTTAAAGGCTAATTTCGACTATGATGTCATCTTGTTATATTCCTCATCCCCAAGACCCGATCTGAAAAGGGCATAGAAGAAGTTCAGCTCTGGAGTAATTAGTACCTCAATATAGTTCATCAAGAGCTCCATCTGCAGAGTCTCTTGGTTGGTGTTCAGGCTAAACCCGTTTCGTCACTCAGCCGGTCACTTGGCAACAATTAATGAACATCTGAAACTACTACCCCATTCCATACTCGTTGGGGGCGCATTTCCAGAAGAAAAAAAAAACAAATTCAGATGATGACGTCATTGTTCACTCTTAAATAGGTTCAACAATGATGTCCTTTGCCTACGACCATACCATGCTGAATATACCGGTTCTCGTCCGATCACCGAAGTCAAGCAGCATAGGGCCCGGTTAGTACTTGGATGGGAGACCGCCTGGGAATACCGGGTGTTGTAGGCATTTTGTTGCTTGACATAAAATTGTAGACATCCTTCTCTTACCTTCCCTTTTCCTCCTTTTTTGGGGGGTTTTTTTTTTTGCAATGTGTTTGTATTTCTCCCCTTCAAATTCCCACAGAGGAATTATTATTTATCCCTCTTTCTGGAGGAAAGACAGGGAGCAAAGAAAACGACGACCAGGTTTTGGTGGCTCTTCCCTTCTAAAAGAAGCTTATTATCGACCTCTAACTCCGTCCTTCCTTCCCTTCTCCACCTCTTTAACAAACTTAACTCCCGTCCCCCTCTCCCCGGCCCGGCTCCCCTTTTTTCTTTTATTCCATCCTTCATGTAGCATATTATTATGGCACAATGTTTCACCCTCAACCGTTTCCAAGACACTTTGTAAATAGTTGAATAGTTAAAGGCTAATTTCGACTATGATGTCATCTTGTTATATTCCTCATCCCCAAGACCCGATCTGAAAAGGGCATAGAAGAAGTTCAGCTCTGGAGTAATTAGTACCTCAATATAGTTCATCAAGAGCTCCATCTGCAGAGTCTCTTGGTTGGTGTTCAGGCTAAACCCGTTTCGTCACTCAGCCGGTCACTTGGCAACAATTAATGAACATCTGAAACTACTACCCCATTCCATACTCGTTGGGGGCGCATTTCCAGAAGAAAAAAAAAACAAATTCAGATGATGACGTCATTGTTCACTCTTAAATAGGTTCAACAATGATGTCCTTTGCCTACGACCATACCATGCTGAATATACCGGTTCTCGTCCGATCACCGAAGTCAAGCAGCATAGGGCCCGGTTAGTACTTGGATGGGAGACCGCCTGGGAATACCGGGTGTTGTAGGCATTTTGTTGCTTGACATAAAATTGTAGACATCCTTCTCTTACCTTCCCTTTTCCTCCTTTTTTGGGGGTTTTTTTTTTTTGCAATGTGTTTGTATTTCTCCCCTTCAAATTCCCACAGAGGAATTATTATTTATCCCTCTTTCTGGAGGAAAGACAGGGAGCAAAGAAAACGACGACCAGGTTTTGGTGGCTCTTCCCTTCTAAAAGAAGCTTATTATCGACCTCTAACTCCGTCCTTCCTTCCCTTCTCCACCTCTTTAACAAACTTAACTCCCGTCCCCCTCTCCCCGGCCCGGCTCCCCTTTTTTCTTTTATTCCATCCTTCATGTAGCATATTATTATGGCACAATGTTTCACCCTCAACCGTTTCCAAGACACTTTGTAAATAGTTGAATAGTTAAAGGCTAATTTCGACTATGATGTCATCTTGTTATATTCCTCATCCCCAAGACCCGATCTGAAAAGGGCATAGAAGAAGTTCAGCTCTGGAGTAATTAGTACCTCAATATAGTTCATCAAGAGCTCCATCTGCAGAGTCTCTTGGTTGGTGTTCAGGCTAAACCCGTTTCGTCACTCAGCCGGTCACTTGGCAACAATTAATGAACATCTGAAACTACTACCCCATTCCATACTCGTTGGGGGCGCATTTCCAGAAGAAAAAAAAAACAAATTCAGATGATGACGTCATTGTTCACTCTTAAATAGGTTCAACAATGATGTCCTTTGCCTACGACCATACCATGCTGAATATACCGGTTCTCGTCCGATCACCGAAGTCAAGCAGCATAGGGCCCGGTTAGTACTTGGATGGGAGACCGCCTGGGAATACCGGGTGTTGTAGGCATTTTGTTGCTTGACATAAAATTGTAGACATCCTTCTCTTACCTTCCCTTTTCCTCCTTTTTTGGGGGGTTTTTTTTTTTGCAATGTGTTTGTATTTCTCCCCTTCAAATTCCCACAGAGGAATTATTATTTATCCCTCTTTCTGGAGGAAAGACAGGGAGCAAAGAAAACGACGACCAGGTTTTGGTGGCTCTTCCCTTCTAAAAGAAGCTTATTATCGACCTCTAACTCCGTCCTTCCTTCCCTTCTCCACCTCTTTAACAAACTTAACTCCCGTCCCCCTCTCCCCGGCCCGGCTCCCCTTTTTTCTTTTATTCCATCCTTCATGTAGCATATTATTATGGCACAATGTTTCACCCTCAACCGTTTCCAAGACACTTTGTAAATAGTTGAATAGTTAAAGGCTAATTTCGACTATGATGTCATCTTGTTATATTCCTCATCCCCAAGACCCGATCTGAAAAGGGCATAGAAGAAGTTCAGCTCTGGAGTAATTAGTACCTCAATATAGTTCATCAAGAGCTCCATCTGCAGAGTCTCTTGGTTGGTGTTCAGGCTAAACCCGTTTCGTCACTCAGCCGGTCACTTGGCAACAATTAATGAACATCTGAAACTACTACCCCATTCCATACTCGTTGGGGGCGCATTTCCAGAAGAAAAAAAAAACAAATTCAGATGATGACGTCATTGTTCACTCTTAAATAGGTTCAACAATGATGTCCTTTGCCTACGACCATACCATGCTGAATATACCGGTTCTCGTCCGATCACCGAAGTCAAGCAGCATAGGGCCCGGTTAGTACTTGGATGGAGACCGCCTGGGAATACCGGGTGTTGTAGGCATTTTGTTGCTTGACATAAAATTGTAGACATCCTTCTCTTACCTTCCCTTTTCCTCCTTTTTTTGGGGTTTTTTTTTTTTGCAATGTGTTTGTATTTCTCCCCTTCAAATTCCCACAGAGGAATTATTATTTATCCCTCTTTCTGGAGGAAAGACAGGGAGCAAAGAAAACGACGACCAGGTTTTGGTGGCTCTTCCCTTCTAAAAGAAGCTTATTATCGACCTCTAACTCCGTCCTTCCTTCCCTTCTCCACCTCTTTAACAAACTTAACTCCCGTCCCCCTCTCCCCGGCCCGGCTCCCCTTTTTTCTTTTATTCCATCCTTCATGTAGCATATTATTATGGCACAATGTTTCACCCTCAACCGTTTCCAAGACACTTTGTAAATAGTTGAATAGTTAAAGGCTAATTTCGACTATGATGTCATCTTGTTATATTCCTCATCCCCAAGACCCGATCTGAAAAGGGCATAGAAGAAGTTCAGCTCTGGAGTAATTAGTACCTCAATATAGTTCATCAAGAGCTCCATCTGCAGAGTCTCTTGGTTGGTGTTCAGGCTAAACCCGTTTCGTCACTCAGCCGGTCACTTGGCAACAATTAATGAACATCTGAAACTACTACCCCATTCCATACTCGTTGGGGGCGCATTTCCAGAAGAAAAAAAAAAACAAATTCAGATGATGACGTCATTGTTCACTCTTAAATAGGTTCAACAATGATGTCCTTTGCCTACGACCATACCATGCTGAATATACCGGTTCTCGTCCGATCACCGAAGTCAAGCAGCATAGGGCCCGGTTAGTACTTGGATGGGAGACCGCCTGGGAATACCGGGTGTTGTAGGCATTTTGTTGCTTGACATAAAATTGTAGACATCCTTCTCTTACCTTCCCTTTTCCTCCTTTTTTGGGGTTTTTTTTTTTTTGCAATGTGTTTGTATTTCTCCCCTTCAAATTCCCACAGAGGAATTATTATTTATCCCTCTTTCTGGAGGAAAGACAGGGAGCAAAGAAAACGACGACCAGGTTTTGGTGGCTCTTCCCTTCTAAAAGAAGCTTATTATCGACCTCTAACTCCGTCCTTCCTTCCCTTCTCCACCTCTTTAACAAACTTAACTCCCGTCCCCCTCTCCCCGGCCCGGCTCCCCTTTTTTCTTTTATTCCATCCTTCATGTAGCATATTATTATGGCACAATGTTTCACCCTCAACCGTTTCCAAGACACTTTGTAAATAGTTGAATAGTTAAAGGCTAATTTCGACTATGATGTCATCTTGTTATATTCCTCATCCCCAAGACCCGATCTGAAAAGGGCATAGAAGAAGTTCAGCTCTGGAGTAATTAGTACCTCAATATAGTTCATCAAGAGCTCCATCTGCAGAGTCTCTTGGTTGGTGTTCAGGCTAAACCCGTTTCGTCACTCAGCCGGTCACTTGGCAACAATTAATGAACATCTGAAACTACTACCCCATTCCATACTCGTTGGGGGCGCATTTCCAGAAGAAAAAAAAAACAAATTCAGATGATGACGTCATTGTTCACTCTTAAATAGGTTCAACAATGATGTCCTTTGCCTACGACCATACCATGCTGAATATACCGGTTCTCGTCCGATCACCGAAGTCAAGCAGCATAGGGCCCGGTTAGTACTTGGATGGGAGACCGCCTGGGAATACCGGGTGTTGTAGGCATTTTGTTGCTTGACATAAAATTGTAGACATCCTTCTCTTACCTTCCCTTTTCCTCCTTTTTTGGGGGGTTTTTTTTTTTGCAATGTGTTTGTATTTCTCCCCTTCAAATTCCCACAGAGGAATTATTATTTATCCCTCTTTCTGGAGGAAAGACAGGGAGCAAAGAAAACGACGACCAGGTTTTGGTGGCTCTTCCCTTCTAAAAGAAGCTTATTATCGACCTCTAACTCCGTCCTTCCTTCCCTTCTCCACCTCTTTAACAAACTTAACTCCCGTCCCCCTCTCCCCGGCCCGGCTCCCCTTTTTTCTTTTATTCCATCCTTCATGTAGCATATTATTATGGCACAATGTTTCACCCTCAACCGTTTCCAAGACACTTTGTAAATAGTTGAATAGTTAAAGGCTAATTTCGACTATGATGTCATCTTGTTATATTCCTCATCCCCAAGACCCGATCTGAAAAGGGCATAGAAGAAGTTCAGCTCTGGAGTAATTAGTACCTCAATATAGTTCATCAAGAGCTCCATCTGCAGAGTCTCTTGGTTGGTGTTCAGGCTAAACCCGTTTCGTCACTCAGCCGGTCACTTGGCAACAATTAATGAACATCTGAAACTACTACCCCATTCCATACTCGTTGGGGGCGCATTTCCAGAAGAAAAAAAAAACAAATTCAGATGATGACGTCATTGTTCACTCTTAAATAGGTTCAACAATGATGTCCTTTGCCTACGACCATACCATGCTGAATATACCGGTTCTCGTCCGATCACCGAAGTCAAGCAGCATAGGGCCCGGTTAGTACTTGGATGGGAGACCGCCTGGGAATACCGGGTGTTGTAGGCATTTTGTTGCTTGACATAAAATTGTAGACATCCTTCTCTTACCTTCCCTTTTCCTCCTTTTTTGGGGGTTTTTTTTTTTTGCAATGTGTTTGTATTTCTCCCCTTCAAATTCCCACAGAGGAATTATTATTTATCCCTCTTTCTGGAGGAAAGACAGGGAGCAAAGAAAACGACGACCAGGTTTTGGTGGCTCTTCCCTTCTAAAAGAAGCTTATTATCGACCTCTAACTCCGTCCTTCCTTCCCTTCTCCACCTCTTTAACAAACTTAACTCCCGTCCCCCTCTCCCCGGCCCGGCTCCCCTTTTTTCTTTTATTCCATCCTTCATGTAGCATATTATTATGGCACAATGTTTCACCCTCAACCGTTTCCAAGACACTTTGTAAATAGTTGAATAGTTAAAGGCTAATTTCGACTATGATGTCATCTTGTTATATTCCTCATCCCCAAGACCCGATCTGAAAAGGGCATAGAAGAAGTTCAGCTCTGGAGTAATTAGTACCTCAATATAGTTCATCAAGAGCTCCATCTGCAGAGTCTCTTGGTTGGTGTTCAGGCTAAACCCGTTTCGTCACTCAGCCGGTCACTTGGCAACAATTAATGAACATCTGAAACTACTACCCCATTCCATACTCGTTGGGGGCGCATTTCCAGAAGAAAAAAAAAAACAAATTCAGATGATGACGTCATTGTTCACTCTTAAATAGGTTCAACAATGATGTCCTTTGCCTACGACCATACCATGC
>JAVYIG010018280.1:0-21272 GCA_035222895.1 Strongylocentrotus droebachiensis
CCACGAGAGAGAGCGCGGTCTAGCGCGCGCTAGAAAAAAGAGGGTGCTACGACGATAGACCGCGCTATCTCATTGCGGTGTGAACAGCCTCTTAGTTATGATTTTATATGAACAGCAACACAACAGGGGGTGGTAGGTGTTACTGACACTGCACGAAGCTACTGAACTTGAATTTTCAAGCATTATTTTCCTCAACACACAAATATTTTGAACTTCTTTGGGGAATTTCTTGGCCATTTGTGAAAAATAAAACAATTCACACTCGCTTCAGTCCATAAATTAGACCCATTGTACACATCAGAGGTATTACAAGGTCAAATTTGATAAATGCCATTTTTTCACAACCTGAAACTTTTTAAAACTAAAGTTATGTTATTTTCAAGTCGAAGGAAGAAGAATCCAGTCAAATTACAGATAAAAATGGATGGTAAACTTATAGAAAATGTAACGAAATTTAAATATCTGGGTGTTATTGTAAATCAGAACTTAGATTGGTCTTCCCATGTTAATGATGTTGTTAAACGGATTATGAACTCGCTTATATGTATGCGGAGGATTAGCCTAAGCACTGTTTGACAAAACGTGTATTTACTCATTTATACTATTTTTTAATTCTTCCTCACATTGATTATTGTTCAACTGTTTGGGGATCACTGAAAATGAAAGATTTAAAGCGAGTACAGAAATGTCAAAACAAATATTGTTGTTTAGCATTAGATGCAGATTATTATTACGCCTGTACAATCTATGTTAAATTCTTTAAAGTTGCAATCCGTCAAACACAGATTGGAATACAATTATCAAGTACTTATGTATAAAATCTTGAATAATCTTGCTCCTGTTTACCTAAAACAAGCTCTACCTCAAAGTGCTAACCCGTATCCCACGAGATCAGTTTCAATGCACCAATTGTACCTTGCCAAACCCAGATCCGATTTAAAAAAACAGACCTTCTCGTACACAGCAGCAAAGTTATTCAACTCAATATACTTACCAAATGTTCCGCCTCACTACCCATTTTTAAACGAAATGTCCGTGAAATTCAAGTGGGTTAATTGACTTCTATTTTGCGATCGCTTACATGAAGTATTCCTACCACCCTCTCTCCCTCTCTCTCTTTCGTTTACTCTCTCTCCTCTTCCATTTTCACCTAATTTCCTATTTGTATGAAATGTTTTATAGTTTGTTTATATTATGTTTTTATTGTATATTTTTGGTATTTGTATGTGTATTGTAAGATACACTGTCGCTCATATAGGTGGAATATTTTTGTTTTACCCCAATTTATAGAATAATTTTTAAAATAATGTAAAAATAATAGATCTAGATAACAGTATACATTCTCAGATTTTATTGAATAATAATTTGACAATGTGTGTTTTGCATGACTGCTAAAGCATGTGTATGCTACTATGCTTATAAACTAGGGGACCGACGCCCTTAAGTCATAAATGACAGTAATGAGGATTAATGACCCACAAAAGGGCACTAATATAGCACATCGACACGGCTTTGATCCTGGGGCCTCACAGTTACGAGGCCATTGCTTTGCCACTGAACCATGACTGTACGCAGCGGGGGCTAGGGTAGGGGGCAGTTTCCATAAATTAAAAAAAAAACAGAAAATGCAATAAATTTTCAATAATTAATTGCATTTTACCCCGGTCCCCAACATAAAAAAATCCTATGTGTGCCCATGCCTTGAGCCATAATGCATGGCCGTCCAGAGGCAAACAGAGAGTATCTTTTCAAATCCTCATTACCAAGTCTCTTGGATAGGACTTAGAGGGAAGTCCACCCTTTCAATAGATGCAGAAAAATCTGACAAACAGAAAACCTAAGTTGTTTTATGTAGTTCCAGGGGTGGCCCAATTGGGGTATTTTTCCTTCTTTTCCATCTTCTTTGCTCACTTTTAAACATTGAAAGAAGCCTAATTTAGTCATAAGAACATGAACGAAGCATAACTATGTAGACAATTAAGGAAGATGAAAGAAGACTTAAAAAAGAAAAACATCAAAAATAGGAAGGAGAGATGAAATAATGATATAATGAAGGAAAGCATGAGGAAGTTTTAACGTTTCATTAAATTATTAAAGAAAGTAGACGATTCTTTGAACCGTGCTCGACTCTTAATTCATCATCATTATCATCACTTGTCTGAATGAAATTTTCCCCCGGCCCCCCCCCCCCCCCCACTTAGTGTTATTTAGGGTACGCATATGCGTGTTCCAAGCGACCCCCCCCCTGTTACACCCATAAATGTAATAACTCCCACAAATGTAATAACGCCCACAAATGTAATAACACTTTACCCACAAATGTAACAACACCCACAAATGTAATAACACTTTACCCACAAATGTAATAATTTCACCCACAATGTAATAACCACTTTACCCACAAATGTAATAATTTTGAATCACCCACAAATGTAATAATGACTTTACCCACAAATGTAATAAATTTGAAGTGATATTTTGAATCACCCACAAATGTAATAATGACTTTACCCACAAATGTAATAAATTTGAAGGGATATTTTGTCGAATTTAAAACTAAAACCCTGTAATAAAGCATGGGTATAGCGCGCAGTCCTTGCTCCAGACCCGGTTATTTAAAACAAAACAAAAAATCTTCAAAACTAAGACCCCACCATCTTCCAAACTAAGACCCGGTAATAAAGCATGGGTTTAGAGCGTAGTTTTTCTTCCAGACCCGATTATTTCAAAACTTTTTAAAAATCTTCAAAACTATAAAGACCACATCATCTTATTCCTGTGGAAGAACATATATAAGTATTGAGCGTAGTCTTTCCTCCAGACCCGGTTTTTCAAAAGTTAAAAAAACAAAAAACAAAAACAAAAACAAAACAAAACAACAAAAAAACTTTTAAACTAAGACCCCTCCATCTTCCAAATTAAGACCCGGTAATAAAGCATGGGATTAGAACGTAGTCTTTACTTAAGACTCGGTTATTTAAAAAAAAAAATCTTCAAACTAAGACCTCTCCATCTCATTCCTGTGGAATAACATGGGTATAGAGCGTAGTCTTTCCTTCAGACCCGGTTATTTTAAAGGAAATAGAAATTTAAACAAATCTTCGAAACTAAGACCCACCATCTTATTCCACTTTTTTTCATTTAAAAATAAATTACATTATTACATATGTGGATACAACACGTCACAAATAAATGATTGGTCGGCGGTCACACGAACTGACGACTCAGTCAAAATGGTCCATATATATAACACACAGAGGAGGGACCGATTCGATGGTTCGTTGACGTCGACGATTTCTTAATCATGCAAATATTCTAACGCCCAAAAATATCCTAAAATTCAATGTTCGTAGAAAAAAAGTAATTGAATAAGTGACCTTAAATGTATTTAAATATTGACGCTGATTGTTTTATGCATGTGATTATGAAATATGTTCACGATATGTAACATATATTTATATATATATATATGTACGCTATTAGTGACATTAAAACGTTGGATTTAGATGTTATATTTTCATGAGTGCGTGAATGAATTACCTTTCTTCATGTGATGAACGTATCAATACTGAAGACTACCAATTGGTACGCGGTACACGGTGTGAATTCATGAGAACGAAATTTATTCAAAGGCAAATACAAACAAAACACATTTATATTACAGTTTTCCCTACTTCTGAAACACTCAAGCAGCTATATAAACAAGAACAAGTCTGAAATGATAATCGGTTAACAAGCAAATAACAACGCATACTTTCATATAACAAATCATAAATAGCTGTATAACGAGATCGCGCGAAACATATTTGCATGTTTTGAATGAACGATTGCAGAACCCTTTGACTGATAAAATATCTATATACTCTCTCAATCAATGTGAGTAAATTGCAGAGGTTATGGTTTTATAGTATTAAATGCAATGATGGATACATAGATTTTGTAAGATAGAAAGTATTTTATTCCAAACGAATGAAGAGGTTGTTTCATTAATATACAGACGGTAACAGAACCAAAATAATTATTACGTATAAAAAGGTGGAGTAACTCACATGTCTTTTACAAGCAAACAAGGTTATAATTTGGGCAATATTGAACCTGATAACATCAACTGAACTTGATATAAAACGCAAACAACCGAACACGTGACAATTCTTCTAAGCTAGGAAAAACAAGAGAACAAGATGCCGAAATACTAAATGTACCTGGCTTTCTGTAACTTAGTATTCGTCCATATAAAACTACTTAACACGTACAACTCCAAAAGTTTTTCAGTAATACTTTTCAGATGCTTTAATTATTTTAATTATACAATGAGATAAAGAATATTAACAACCTTTACCTGATCTGGTAGTTTGGTACATTAAGTTTTTTTTCCTGGGATCTAATCGTTCTTTTGTTTACACGCTGCGAAGCCTTGTAAGCCTTTCTTC
Organism: Strongylocentrotus droebachiensis; assembly: GCA_035222895.1. NCBI lineage: Eukaryota > Metazoa > Echinodermata > Echinoidea > Camarodonta > Strongylocentrotidae > Strongylocentrotus > Strongylocentrotus droebachiensis. Next base: position 4,431 of record JAVYIG010018280.1, read on the forward strand.
GAACAGCTTGTACATTCTTTTCCCAACCATGGATAGTATAGTTTGTTTTTTGACGGGAGATATAATTTTGTTCTGGTTTCCTACCAAAGAAAATCTCGAAATCTCCATCCAAGGACCTCTTTCGGGTCCTCGTTTAGGAGTTTTGTATAAGAGGGAAGCTCTTTAACCCAGTTGATACCCTTTTGTTTGTTTACAATAGAATATTTACATGATTAAGAAATCGTCGACGGTCAACGAACCATCGAATCGGTCCCTCCTCTGTGTGTTATATATATGGACCATTTTGACTGATTCGTCAGTTCGTGTGACCGCCGACCAATCATTTATTTGTGACGTGTTGTATCCACATATGTAATAATGTAATTTATTTTTTAAATGAAAAAAAAGAGGAATAAGATGGTGGGTCTTAGTTTCGAAGATTTGTTTAAATTTCTATTTCCTTTGATAACCGGGTCTGGAGGAAAGACTACGCTCTATACCCATGTTATTCCACAGGAATGAGATGGTGAGGTCTTAGTTTGAAGATTTTTTTTTTTTTAAATAACCGAGTCTGAAGTAAAGACTACGTTCTAATCCCATGCTTTATTACCGGGTCTTAATTTGGAAGATGGAGGGGTCTTAGTTTAAAAGTTTTTTTAAAAAAAAACTTTTGAAAAACCGGGTCTGGAGGAAAGACTACGCTCAATGCTTATGTTCTTCCATAGGAATAAGATGATGGGGTCTTAGTTTTGAAGATTTTTAAAAAGTTTTGAAATAACCGGGTCTGGAAGAAAAACTACGCTCTAAACCCATGCTTTATTACCGGGTCTTAGTTTGGAAGATGGTGGGGTCTTAGTTTTGAAGATTTTTTTTTTTTTTTTTAAATAACCGGGTCTGGAGCAAAGACTGCGCGCTATACCCATGCTTTATTACAGGGTTTTAGTTTTAAATTCGACAAAATATCCCTTCAAATTTATTACATTTGTAGGTAAAGTCATTATTACATTAATTTTGTGGGTGATTCAAAATATCACTTCAAATTTATTACATTTGTGGGTAAAGTCATTATTACATTTGTGGGTGAAATTATTACATTTGTGGGTAAAGTGTTATTACATTTGTGGGTGTTGTTACATTTGTGGGTAAAGTGTTATTACATTTGTGGGCGTTATTACATTTGTGGGAATTATTACATTTGTGGGTGTAACACCCCCCCCCCCTTTTCAGCAAAAGTCCGGTGTGTAAAGTCAATACGGGTCGACCTTTTTCTTTTGTTACGAAAGGACATTTTGGTAACACGCATGCGGTACGTCCGTTCTCGGAGTGGGGGGCCGGGAGTTTCCCCCTCCCGTGCGAAGCGTGGAAGTTTTAACGTTTCACTAAATTATTGGAAAAAGACGACGATACGTTCCCAATAAACAAAACACTAAAAAGTAACCTCTTTTGGGAGTGTATTTTAAGTGATTTTAAAGTATGGTGCCTTTTGAACTAAATTTAAACGTTATCGACACGTGCTTTCATTTAAACAAAAAAGGTACTCCTGTTCACGTTTTCATCTAACCTAAAAACCACCAATTTATCACGCGACTGGAGTAACGTGATTCCACTTACCTCTGTAAATCACGTGTTTATGACTAAATAACCACTTGACCAAGCAACGAGTTTTTTGTCCGTTAACCGATGGTGGTGATAAATAAGTAATTATTTGGTCTTGTAAGCACCTTAATCGATTGGTTTCACAGGTTATCCAAGGTTGACGGTAATAATCACGTTACTTACACCGGCTAATCGTCTGATTGTTCTGTCCGTGAATCTCTGGTTATATTAAATTAGTAATTCTGAGGTGTCTTACACACCTCTTTAAATGGTTTCAAAGTTACCATAACTTTCTTGGTTATGATCACGTAGCTAAAACTGATTACTAATCTAAGCTGTGAATCCGTGATATTTAGGTGTGAAAAATTAGTAATTATTAGGTGTCTTAAAACACCTATTTAAATGGTAGTCAAAGTTGCCAGCAGTTCCGCGGTGATGATCTCGTGACTCAAACGGATTATTAATCTAAGCTGGGCATAAGTGACTTTTAGGTGTGAAAAATTAGTAATTATTAGGTGTCTTAAAACACCTTTTTAAATGGTTTCAAAGATACCTTAACTTTATTGGTGATGATCACGTAGCTAAAACTGATTACTAATCTAAGCTGTGAATTCGTGATATTTAGGTGTGAAAAATTAGTAATTATTAGGTGTCTTAAAACACCTATGTAAATGGTAGTCAAAGTTGCCAGTAGTTCCGCGGTGATGATCTCGTGACTCAAACGGATTATTAATCTAAGCTGGGTATTCCGTGATTTCCAGGTGTGAAAAATAAGTTATTCTTGTGTGTCTTGATGGTTTCACAGTTACCATTTAAGTTCCGTGGTGATAATCCCGTGTCTGTTGGCATATTTCTATTTTCACCAGTTGATAACTGACTGTTGGCATATTTTCATTGCACCAGTTGATAACTGGTCTGTGTGCATATTACCAGTTGCACCAGTTGATGACTGCTGGCTGACTGTTGGCATGTTTCCAGTTGAACCAGCTGACACCAATTTGCATATTGAATATGGGGTGCGTGCAGATCTATGTTTTTTAAACAATTTATCTGAATTTACAGCATATTTCTTAATTACTGATGATTTAGTTATATGCCATTCATTTCGAAAATACTACAAATATAAATTACCAGTTATTAGGACATTTGGCTACTTAGTATGAATTACATTTAATTAAACATGAATAAGGAAAACATTAACTAGAACTAAAACAATTTCAATAAAATACAAGTATATGAAAAAATTTCGATTAATTAAATTATGTAAGTCTACTTATTACCAATGCCCTTTACATTGGAAATACAGACGTACCAGTATTGAAGTGTTGTTGCCGTTTAACTGGTTGGAAGTTTTACCGAATGGTTCTAATGGCTCAGCTAGACCAGTTGAATTCTAACTGGTCTGGATCAACTGGATTATTTAGCCCATTTAAATTTCCGGGGTTACCAGTTGGCATCCACTGGTTCATCAACTGGACCAGTTGCAACTAGCTTTCTCCTCTGGGATGTTTGCAACCACCCCCCCCGAACCCCACCCCCTCTAATCCCTAACTGCTTCCGGCGCGCCTGGACGTAATTATGGAAGATCCAAAACACGATGCTCAGAAACGGGATGAGAACGTCATTATTTTGGTTCATTTATTGAGTAACATTTGCGTAATTATTAGGTTGAACGCGGGTTACAGTAATATATTTCCTCTTCGACGTAATATTCACGTGAATTTCACGCATATATTTTGACTAAAACTATCACTAACGCTTCACGTGTTTCTGTGATGCGATAATTTCGTTTATAAAGATGTAATTTCATAACCCAAACAACACGGGAGTATTAGGTTTCCAAACCATGGTCTCCAAGGTAGGGATAATCACGTTATTATAATGGTGATATTGCAGTGACAATTGCGTGATTAAGTGTACGTGTGTTTTAAGTGACCTAGTGCAATAAACGTATTAACACATTTACGTAAATGTCCGGTGTTTGAAGAACGTAACTCTCCTCAAGTCGATACCTTGATATTGACGTGATTTTCACGTGATTTTGTTTATTGGGATTGTACCGTTTTCGACTCTTAATAAGCCCTAATTGTCTGAATTCCGTTTCCCCCTTTAGCGTGGAAGCTTTGACGTTTCCTTAAATTATTAGAGAAAGCAGACGATTCGTTTAACCGTTTTTTACTCTTAATCCTTGTTTCCCCCTTTCCGCGCGAAGCGCGAAAAGCTTAGACGTTTGATTTAATTATTATAGAAAGAAGACGATTCGTTGTACCGTTCGCGAAGCGCGAAAAGCTTAGACGTTTGATTTAATTATTATAGAAAGAAGACGATTCGTTGTACCGTTCGCGACTCTTAACCCTAATTTGTCTGAATTCAGTTTCCCTCCCTTCGCGCGAAGCGCGGAAGCTTTGACGTTTCCTTAATTATGAGAGAAAGCAAACAATTCGTTGTACTGTTCACAACTCTTAACCCTAATTTGTCTGAATTCAGACCCCCCTTTGGTATTTTTATGTGTGTAAACCCCCCTACAACCCCCCTAAAAAAACAACCCTCCCCTTGAAGTTTTTTTTTTTTTTTTAATTATAAAAAAAAAAAAAAAATTATGCCCATTACTGACCTAAAAAAGGTGACCTCACCCCCCCCCCAGCCTTCCTGGATTAAGATTAGCAACACTATTACATACTGCACATATATGCTAATTAGATGATTATGCTAATTAGGCTAATTATACTACATATACCATGGAATATCTTCTCATGAATTGATGATTAATCTTTCAAAAGTGATTTACAATGTTGCATTGCACCATTTTTAGGTTTTATAGATAAACAATGACTATGAATTCCATATATTGTACATTTTATGCTAATTATGCTATTTAAGACAATTGTATTACTTTAAAATATAAGTTGGTGTCATAAATGAATTCCTTGTCACAGAAAACCCTTGAAAATTCGTCTTATCCATGGTTTCAGGCTTCCTGGATTAAGATTAGCAACATTATTACATATTGCACATATGCTTATTAGATGATTATGCTCATATGGCTATTAAAAAAGTTGCTCAAGGTTGCCAAGCTGGCAACCAAGCTGAATTTACTTCAATACCCATCTAGAACACAAATCAACAAAAAAACCTTGTACTTATCAACTTTTCCAGGTCATGTATACATGGTATATAGTACCGTCTACTGGACTATTAAGCAAACATTTTCTGGGGTAGCAAAGGTAGCACATAAAGAGCAACTGTACGCATAGTGATTCCCTTCCCAAATCACAGTACACGTATATTTGAAGCTCATCAGCCTTGAAATGATCCTTAAAATTATTATGATATTCATGCAGGTTTTTGTTTGTTTGTTTGCTTATTTTATTTTAGCACGGTGGCATACTTTAGCCAATGGCTGTTCTTCAGGATGGGTGACAGACAGACGGCGGACAGACGGATGTGAAAAGCGGAAACACGGTATCCTTCCTTACTATGACTATTGTAGTGTTTCATGGAGTACTTGTAATAAAAGAACAAAAGATATCTTGATTAAGCAACACAAGCAAATGGCAAGAATTGTCCTGAAAATAAATACTTTGATTCCCACATCTGAAATGTTTAGTACCCTAAGATGGATTGACATGGAAAAAAGATGGGAGTTCAATAAAAGTAAATTAATGTATGATGTTATGAATAATAGTGCCCCATCATATTTATATGATATGTTCACCCTGTCCGCCCATACTCATAGATACTCAACAAGGAATGCTGACAATTTGGGCGTCATTATTCCAAGAATTAAAACAGAATGTGGAAAACGTGCCTTCTCAGTTGATGGTGCTCTTCAGTGGAATAGCCTACCCCACTCAGTTCGAAATGCCCCGACCAAGAATAATTTTTGTTCTCTCTATTTTAAGCAGCGATCTTAAAAATAAATTTGCCTTTCTTTCTTTATTTATTTCTTTCATGAATATTTACATAAATTTCTCAATATAATAATTTGTTAAAATCTAAATAGATCATTGATAATAATCAGAGTATATTGTTATCGATTTGAAATTGCTCATTGAAATTTATCATTCTTACTACGGCTTTGTTTCATTATTCACTCTTACTCTTTTTACTCACTTTCTGTTATATGTTGCTATGTATTGATGTTTTCCATGATGTTTATATTGTTCAAGTAGTTTGTTTCTTCATATATGTTCATTTATGTACAGGGCCCCCTGGAAAACAGTACTTTGATTACTGACGGGGCCACCCTGTTAAAATAAAACGGAATAAATAAATAAATAAATAAACACGGTGTATTGCCAACACTCATCTTCGCGACAAAGATAGTACAAGTATCCTGTACTCATGAATTGTTTTTATTTCTGGCCTTGTGAATAATATACATTTATTATCCATGGTCATGAAGTAAATGACTGGTGGCATACTTTAGCAGTTTAGCCAATGGCTGTTCTACAGGATGGGTGACAGACAGACGGCGGACAGACGGATGTGAAAAGCGGAAACACGGTGTATTGCCAACACTCATCTTCGCGACAAAGATAGTACAAGTATCCTGTACTCATGAATTGTTTTTATTTCTGGCCTTGTGAATAATATACATTTATTATCCATGGTCATGAAGTAAATGACTGATAATCTGAATTGTACACATGTTATCCCTTTCAGATATCTACATCATATAAATAAACCGTTCTTTTTTTCACAATTCACGTCTTGGTATACATATCACAATTTATGTCTTCATGTACTGTTGTTATTTATATTAAAAAATATCTATGAAGCACTAGAAACAGTCAGTAATATTGAGTTATAGCATGCTGAGAAGACTCGATACAACACTTTATTAATAGCAGGGATTATAATACAATGCACATAATCTCAATATAGGTGGAAGGAAACAGGAGATGCCGAGTTTGTGCTTTGCTTGTTTTGTAACTGCAGCAAAGTGAGCGAGTGGCATGATACTGTCTACATAATTTCCAAACACTGTTACATTCCGGGTCTTCTGTAGATACACGCTCCCAACACTGTTACATTCCGGGTCTTCTGTAGATACACGCTCCCAACACTGTTACATTCCGGGTCTTCTGTAGATACACGCTCCCAACTCTGTTACATTCCGGGTCTTCTGAAGATACACGCTCCCAACACTGTTGCATTCAGGGTCTTCTGAAGATACACGCTCCCAACACTGTTGCATTCCGGGTCTTCTGAAGATACACGCTCCCAACACTGTTGCATTCCGGGTCTTCTGTAGATACACGCTCAAAACACTGTTGCATTCCGGTTCTTCTGGAGATACACGCTCCCAACACTGTTACATTCCGGGTCTTCTGTAGATACACGCTCCCAACACTGTTACATTCCGGGTCTTCTATAGATACACGCTTAAAACACTGTTACATTCCGGGTCTTCTGTAGATACACGCTCCCAACACTGTTACATTCCGGGTCTTCTGTAGATACACGCTCCCAACACTGTTACGTTCCGGGTCTTCTATAGATACAAGCTCAAAACACTGTTACATTCCGGGTCTTCTATAGATACACGCTTAAAACACTGTTACATTCCGGGTCTTCTGTAGATACACGCTCCCAACACTGTTACATTCCGGGTCTTCTGAAGATACACGCTCCCAACACTGTTACATTCCGGGTCTTCTGAAGATACACGCTCCCAACACTGTTACATTCCGGGTCTTCTGAAGATACACGCTCAAAATGCTGCTACATTCCGGGTCTTCTATAGATATACGCTTAAAACACTGTTACATTCCGGGTCTTCTGTAGATACACGGCTCAAAACACTGTTACATTCCGGATCTTCTGTAGATACACGCTTAAAACACTGTTACATTCAGGGTCTTCTATAGATACACGCTCAAAACACTGTTACATTCCGGGTCTTCTGTAGATACACGCTTAAAACACTGTTACATTCCGGGTCTTCTGTAGATACACGCTCCCAACACTGTTACATTCCGGGTCTTCTGAAGATACACGCTCCCAACACTGTTACATTCCGGGTCTTCTGAAGATACACGCTCCCAACACTGTTACATTCCGGGTCTTCTGAAGATACACGCTCAAAATGCTGCTACATTCCGGGTCTTCTATAGATACACGCTCAAAACACTGTTACATTCCGGGTCTTCTGTAGATACACGCTCCCAACACTGTTACATTCCGGGTCTTCTGTAGATACACGCTCCCAACACTGTTACATTCCGGGTCTTCTATAGATACACGCTTAAAACACTGTTACATTCCGGGTCTTCTATAGATTCACGCTCAAAACACTGTTACATTCCGGGACTTCTGTAGATACACGCTTAAAACACTGTTACATTCCGGGTCTTCTGTAGATACACGGCTCAAAACACTGTTACATTCCGGATCTTCTGTAGATACACGCTTAAAACACTGTTACATTCCGGGTCTTCTATAGATACACGCTCAAAACACTGTTACATTCCGGGTCTTCTGTAGATACACGCTTAAAACACTGTTACATTCCGGGTCTTCTGTAGATACACGCTCAAAACACTGTTGCATTCCGGGTCTTCTGAAGATACACGCTCAAAATGCTGCTACATTCCGGGTCTTCTATAGATACACGCTCAAAACACTGTTACATTCCAGGTCTTCTGTAGATACACGCTTAAAACACTGTTACATTCCGGGTCTTCTATAGATACACGCTCAAAACACTGTTACATTCCGGGTCTTCTGTAGATACACGCTTAAAACACTGTTGCATTCCAGGTCTTCTATAGATACACGCTCAAAATGCTGCTACATTCCGGGTCTTCTATAGATACACGCTCAAAACACTGTTACATTCCGGGTCTTCTGTAGATACACGCTCAAAAAACTGTTACATTCCGGGTCTTCTGAAGATACACGCTCAAAACACTGTTACATTCCGGGTCTTCTATAGATACACGCTTAAAACACTGTTACATTCCGGGTCTTCTGTAGATACACGCTTAAAACACTGTTACATTCCGGGTCTTCTGTAGATACACGGCTCAAAACACTGTTACATTCCGGATCTTCTGTAGATAAACGTTGGATGATTGATGTGGGTGAGGAGTCAGACATTTGGCGTTCTCGGAGAAAAGGAACTTCTGACTATAAATTAGATTTGAATGTGAAGTAACTGATACAAGAATAAGGATTATGAATAGGTTCAATGACTTTTCTTCTTCTTTCAGCCTTTTGGTGGAAATATTGCACCAAAACACAGGCTATGCTTGTGAAAAGGGCTCACACTCCAATTACTATTAATTCTCTGCATTATTTGTCAAAGAGGTATCGGTATTATCAGCTTGGGTCATTGGTGCAGTAACAGAATCATACGTTGGAGGAGACTCGGCAGGAGTCAGGGATGGAGGAACGTAGGGTGGAGCAGGGGTTGTAGATTCTGAGGATACCGCATCAATATGCGTAGCATTGGTAGCTGCCGTGTAAGTAGCAGCAGGAGCCCCCGAGGCTATGATTGTTTGAGAACGTCGACTTCGATAGCAGCAACCGATGATAAGACACATTGGTATTACCACAGCAATGGCGACTAGAAAAATCTCCCATCCGCTGAGACCGGGTTGCCAACTTACATCTTCATCGTCATCTGAAACAGCAAAGCAAAAACACTTCATCAGAGTTTAGCTTGTAATTTCTTTATGTATCAAAACATTCGACGCCGCATGAACGAGTGACAGCGTAGACAAATATATTGCTAACTGAAGCACAATGAATTAAATAACAGTGGTATGGACTAAAACCCTTTATAATATTGCTTGATTAGCGGAGTTATAAGAACGTAACAAAAATTAACAACCCATGTACATGTGGAAGTACATGTATATACAGCAATACATCGGCATTTTACAGGTATCCTCATAATAATGTCTGATCGGCTTAATTCTCAACGTTATTGTGATTATCTCTCTGGTCACGAGGGCAAATCAACGATTCCTACTTACCTGGATAATAGTCATCCGTCTGATCCATATTGACGCATCTGGCTGCAGCAATGTAATCCCATGAACATAATTGGTGAGGTTTCCCCCATGGATCATGTATGCATTCATATATCTTGTTGTGGTCATAACCATATGAGGAATCGAGACAATATGACAAGAGGAACCAGATTGGACCGTTTGACGTGTATTTCCCATCGAAGTTGTCTAATCTACCGCTCATCGTTAAATCCGTATGACCGAGCTGGCGACAAAGGGACTAATGTAAAGTTAGAAACAAAATGATATGCTTTATCATAAAATACAATGAATGAATCAGAAATATTATATGGACATTTGCAACTTTAAAATTGACATTTCTTTGCATATCACCAATCTTTTATGGAACTCTTATGATTGAAAAATACCGAATTATCGAATTATTCACATTATTTGCACTAAAATGTTGTACAAGGTGAACGATATAAACATTCAAATAAGAAAGTTATGGCTACTTTTGTCTTTTCATAACAGTAATACATTTCCCTCCAAATTTAAATTTCTCTTATGAAACAACATATCAAGCCCGAATGTAACTGCACTCGGGAAATTCAAAACTCGTTGGAGAATTATTGTATTGTATTGAACATAGTTTACATAGTTTACATAGTTTACATTCTTAATTACAAAAAAGGAGCCTCATTTTCTTGACCAAAGCAATAAACTTACCTCGTATTGCGAAAATTGAGAGGTGCAAATTTGACCCCATATTCCATCATGATATATCTCAATGACTCCATAATTTCTATTGATCACTCCGTTCTCATCTCTAAACCTCACGGGGTGGTTTGCTACACTCTCTGTAGAATTTAAATATATGAAATAATTATGAAAAGAATGGTTCTGAATAAATCCTCTCATTCCTCAAAAAAGCCTTTCAGTACTTAAAAGGAAACCTCGCCCCAAGAAATAACTTTACTTATTCTGAGAGATTTATTATATTCTTGCCCATTAATCTACAAGATTCCTCACCGAAGTGGTGAGCATTATGATGTACAGTTTCATGGGCATCGCCATTTTCTTGATAACGTACTATGCGAAGTCGCTTATGAAGTAAAATTATTCAAATCTATGGATGCTTCCTTCCCAGGTGTGTCTGGTGATGAAGCACTTCATTCACCTGCTATTATCCTTTGTACTACAATTGCCAGAACGCAAATTGCATAAATAATGTGGTGCTCTTCTGGGGTGAAGGTTTCTCATAGATGAAATAGATTTGTCAATTGCATGCTATATTATAATATTTTTTAATGAATTAGTTACAATTGCCCCCCTGTTATACATTTTTCACCAAATATAATTTCGATTTTCTCAGCGATGATTTTTCCTCATTGAAAAGTAAAGGTTTTGTTATTGATTGAAAAAGTCTTTCCAACTATAGCTTGGTTCATGATACAACTTTAACTGGTACGTCACATTTTCAAGAAAATGTCTGCGCCCATGTTACGCTAAAAGGCATCAGATCATGCCAAGAATATCTTCAGTACATCAAAAGGCAGGAATAGATCTCATTTTTCAGAATACGTAGTCCTACTCTTGTTCTTTGGGATGAGATTTCCTTTAACCACGTATACACGACTTTGGAACGGATAATAGGAAGTTTGCGATTTCCTCTGTATAGTAATGGAATGACAAGTCTTTCTGTCTGCAGCCAGTCTTGATGCATCTGTCAGCTTTGGTATGGATCTTGCTTTGCAGTCCTCTGAGATTCAGTCAAGCCATCTTTTGGGTGGACGGCTTCTGGGTCGATTTCCTGTGACATTTCCTTCAACAGAAATTTGGGGGTATTTTGTGGGTTTCATTCTTAGGACGTGGCCAAAATAGTTGAGTCTTTTAGAATAGACTTTGTCCATAACATCTTGATCGAGGTTGAGGGATTCTTTGATGTGTGTGTTTCGGATCTTGTCTAGTCTTGGCACCCCCATTATGCGACGAAGGCATACCATTTCAAACACTTGAAGCCTGTTGCTGTCTTATTTTCTAACTGTCCAGGATTCTGCCCCATAAAGCAGTATTGAGAGGATGAGTGATTGATACAGTTGCATTTTCGTATGGCTGCTAATGCTTTTTGATGTCCATATGTTATTCAGCCTTTGGAAAGCTGCCCCTGCTTTCCTGATACGATTCTTAATGTCGCTTGAACCAGTGAGCCGTTTTCTGCTACCCCCCCCCCCCCCCCCCAGGTACACAAAATCTTCCACCTGTTTTAGCATGTCGGTTGCTATATGTCAATGTTGAGGTTGCACTTGCTTTTGCTAATAACTTGCACTTCTGTCTTTGCAGTTCCTCTGGAGTCTCGGCTATCAAGACCAGGCGCGCCGGAAGCATTTTGGGATTGGGAGGGGGGGGGGGGCAAACATTCCAGGGGGCTCACCTTCCAGATGCAGTGGCGTAATGAGCAAAAACGTTTGGAAGGGGGGGGGGCAGAAGAAAAATCTGCATCACCACCACTCTTACACGTTACATGCATGCCCCGCGGAACGTTTTTCAAGTGGAGTATTAACGATCAGGTAGAGCGTAATTAGCGTGGGGTCCAGGGGGTGAGCCCCCGGAAGCTCAGGGTTTGTAGGCATTAAATTGCGGTCAGATAAGCATACTTAGATACCTTATTTCTGACACTGGCAGGTCACAAATTGGCGGGGAGCTCAGGGGGCAGAGCCCCCGGAAGCTCAGGGGTTTTAGGTATTTATTTATACGCTTAGATGAGCATCCAGGGGCCCTCTTTAAGGCCATTGATGTGGTCCAGGGGGCAGACATCCCTGAAGCTCAGAGGTTTTAGATATTTAACTACGGTAAGATGAGCGGCCAGGGGCCCGCCTTAGGGCTCTTGGTGGGGTCCAGGGGGCAGATCCCCTGGAAGCTCAGGGGTTTTAGGTATTTAAATACGGTCAGATGAGCATTCAGGGGCCATCTTTACTCCTTTACTGCTTTTTTTTATTTAGAGTGGGGGGGGGGGGGCTTTTTTTTGGGGGGGGGGGCAAGTGCCCCTTCCCCCCCCCCCCCCCACTTCCTGCGCCTATGATCAAGACGACATCATCTGCAAAACGTAAGTTGTTTATGCAGGTTCCTTGAATTTTTGCTCCTATTTGGACTATTTGGACTATTTGGACTATTTGGACCATTGCCATGGTCATAACTAGCTCGAGGAGTGTATTGCAAAGTTGTGGGGAGATGGCACACCCCTGCCTGACTCCAACGGTTGTCTTGAACCACTCTGTCAGCTCTCCATTTACTCTGACCGCACTCTGGGATTGTTCATACAGTGCTTGTAGCAGTCGTATCAGCTTGCTAGGATAGCCAAAACATCCCATCGCCTTCCACAGGCCCTTCTGCCATACCGAGACAAAAGCCTTTTGAAAGTCGATATAGCAGCAGTACAGGCTTCTGTTCTTTTTCAGGTATTTCTGAGCTAATTGTCTTAGCGTGAATATTTGGTCTGTGTAGCCCTACCTGGTCTGAATCCTGCCTGGGATTCAGAGAGGATTTTATCTGTTCTTTTGAGAATTCTCCTTTGTTGTATTGTTGTCAGTACTTTTCCTGCATGGGACAGCAGACTGATACCTCTGTAGTTCCCACAGTCTAGTTTATCTTTCTTCTTCAAAGATTGGGGTTATTATTGCTCCTCCCCATTCCTCCGGGAATTTCTCAGACTCTCATATTTTGTTGCAGAGATAGTGAAAGATGTCTGTTCCTGTTTCTCCAACTGCTTTGATTTCTTCGGAAGTGACTGTATCAAATCCTGGTGCCTTATCCTCACTAAGTTTTTTTATTGTATTGCACTCCTTCAGTGTGTTTGGCTCTGGGTCATCTGAAGAGCTGTTGGGTAGACTGATTGCTACTGTGTCGTTTTGGGGGTTGTGTTCATTATATAGTTCGTCGTAGTTTTCTTTCCATCTCTTCTTTACTTCTGATTTTTCTGTTAGAGTTCTTCCTGTTTTACTCTTAACTGATTTCATTCTCTTTTATGCTGATTGTGTGATTTTCTTAATTGTTGCGTAGACCTCCTATGAATTAGCAGCTTGGTGTGCACTTTATACTCTACTGCAAAGGTCTTGAAGCCACGCATCTTTACAGCCCCTAGTCTTCCTCTTTATCTCTCTATTCAGAAAGTTGTACCTTGGTTTCAGTGAAGGGTCGTTTTGTTTGGCTTGTTTGATTTTGCTGCGTTCTTCGCTAAGATCTAGCACTTCTTGTGAGATCCATGCTTCCTGCGGTCTATTCTTTTTCATCCCCAGCATATCCTTTGCTGTGCTTTTAAATGCTTGCTTGATCTTTTCCCAGATGCTATCCATATCTAGGTGAGTTTCAGAGTGATCAAGCAGAGGTCTGAACTTCCCTCCGATTATGGCCTGGTAGCTTTTTGATGTAGTTTCATCTTTCAGTTTTGGCACATCATATCTCTTCATTGTGTTCTGTTTGGGTTTAGTTTTGAATCGTAGCTTGAAATTGCAGATAACCAGTTGGTGATCTGAGGCCACATCAGCACTTGGAAAACTTCTAGCGCATTGGATGCTTGATTTCCATTTGTTGTTCATAATGACAAAATCGATCTTGTTTTTGGTTCTCCCATCCGGCGACTCCCGTGTCCATTCACGACTTGCCTTATTCTGTTTGAACATGGTATTTGCGATAGCAAGATTGTTGGCAATGCAAAAGTTCAAAAGCTTTTCTCCTCTGTTGTTCATTTCTCCCTATCCATGATGTCCTATGACATTCTTCCAAGTGTCCCAGTCTCTCCCTACTTTAGCGTTTAAATCACATTGCACTATCAGTATGTCCTTGTTAGGAGTGTCATCTATTGTTTATTGAAGCTGGTCATAAAATATGTCTATCACTTCCTCTCTGTCTGCCATGTTCGGTGCATACACCTGGATTATTGTTAAGGCTCCAGCCTGTGTTTGGAATCTGGCTGAGATCAGTCTAGGGGATATGGTGTAATATCCCAGGAGTGCTTTTTGTGCTCGTTTGTTGAGGATCAGAGCGACGCCTCTCCTGTGTACATATCTTCCTCGCTAGCACACAGTACTTTGTATCCTCCTTCAGTGAAATCTCCGGATTCTTTCCAGTGGATCTCTGAGACTCCAATAACTTCCCACTTTAATTTTCCAGTTGATTCAGTACAATGTCTAGTTTTCCATCTTGATTTAGAGTACGCACATTCCATTTGCCAATACCTATCAGTTTGTTTGCTGTTAGTAGCACCGTTTTTTCTTTTGGGTTATCAACATGATCTCTTCCAACTGGGTTTGGAGATGATGCATCATCATGCACTGCAGTTTGCAGGCCCGTCGGTTGAAATGGATAGTTAGTGTTATCAGGGGCTTTAACCCTGGTGCTCTTTAGGCTTTCCATCATTCATGCAGTTTTGCTCATCTAGTTACACTAGGCGGATGAGACACTCCTCTCCTAGCCACCCTGGTCTGTCCGCCACTAAATGAACAAGTCAGATGGCTCACAACCCCTACCAGCTTGAAGGTAGACCAGGACGTTTACCTTGATCCTCACAAGTTGGTCCTTCCCTCACAATGCATGCGTAGTGCTACCGGGAAGGGTCTCCCCCTTGCGTTCCATAATAAAATGGGAGGGTCAAGATTTATAGGAGCTGTTGGTCGTAAAGGTGGAATATTCTGTTTTTACCCCAATTTATGGAATGATTTTGACAATGATTTATTCCTAATAGATCTAGATAATAGTATACATTCTCAGATGTTATTGAATAATTATTGGCGAGTGTTTGTTTTGCGTGACTGCTAAAGCATGTGTATGCTACTATGTTTATCAATTAGGGGACCTACGTCCTTAAGTCATAACTGACAGTCATAAGGATTAATGCCTCACAAAAGAGCACTGAAATAGCTGATCGACACGGTTTTGATCCTGGGGCCTCACAGCTACGACGCCATTGCTTTGCCACTGAATCATTACTGTACGCAGCGGGGGCTATAGTTGGGGGTAGCCCCCCCCCAATAGAATTAAAAAAAGAAAATGCAATAAATAATCAATAATTCATTGCATTTTCTCCCGGTCCCCAATAGGAAAAATCCTCTGTACGGCCATGCATCATGGTTCAAGGCATGGCCACACGGAGGATTTTTTTTCTGTAGGGGACCGGGGGAAAATGCAATGAATTATTGATAATTTATTGCATTTTCTTGTTTTTATTTGGGTGTGGGGGCTGCCCCCCAACCCTAGCCCCCGCTGCGTACAGTAATGATTCAGTGGCAAAAATAAACATTTCTTGAGAATGTGACATATTTAAGCTTACATCTAACACTAACAGTATTCAGCAAAGGCCCTAATTCAAATAGTCCACCTTTCATTCTGGATTTACGAAAAACACTAACAACAAAACATTTACAAGGGGTATAAATAATTTAGTTTTCAAAGAAAAGCGCGTAATTACCAAACAATAAATGATTTAACCGAGAGAATAATAGGGACAATTTTATTATAGGCGACTCTTAAAATATGCTCATCAGCTCGTGAGCTATACCCTTGTATCCCACTAAAGGCCATTCAATATTATACAAGTATCTTTGCATGAAACACATTTTGCTTGATATGCGTATAACTTCTTGAATAATATTTGTATCAATGTTGTAAAGAATAGAATTATATATTTACACGGTAGTACACTGGATAATCAAAGAATGTTTACCGTATGGAGAACAGAGAGCACTGACTTCATCACGCTCCTGTCGGGTTGAATTAGGTCCGCTCAACTCTAGTATGAAGCAATCAGTTATCTTCATATCATTTTCACCACATGATAAATCGTCTATAAGAATTGGACGCGAAGAACGAGCAAATTCACTCCCGTAGTAGTAAAATGCACTCACGTAGTAGTAAAATGCATATGCATATCCAAGATGGCGACAAACTGTATCATGGTCTGTAAGGGAATAGTATCCAGCAGCTACGTAGCCCCACTCGCCTTTAAGAAAGACTTCTAGACGACCTTGCTCAGTGAAATTACTCCCAACCATTCGTAGGTCAAAGTCTAAAACGAAAGAATTATGAACACATACAAAAAAAAAAGCAAGAATCAATATCAAATCATCAAGTAAGAATCTTCTATCTATATAATCATCAAGGTATTTTCTACCAGTTCCGAGGTTGATCGCAACATTTTTCCTCACATCTCTGTTTCTGCCATCCTAGTACACTCTTGTAGTGTCATTCCACTCCATGTCTTAATGTTCCCCTCCCAATTAGTTCTTGGTTTCCTTCTTGATCTGATAAGGTA